>JAVGWX010000024.1:11246606-11459106 GCA_036924085.1 Ariolimax columbianus
ATCAGAGAATGTTAGCCAGGGTCAGAAAAAATATACTGGCCAAGACCCTCGCCTGACGGGACGATGAGGCTAACGTCTGGTCAGGCAAAACACACTGGTCAGAGAATGTTAGCCAGGGTCAGGAGAAATATACTGGCCAAGACCCTCGCCTGACGGGACGATGAGGCTAACGTCTGGTCAGACAAAACACACTGGTCAGAGAATGTTAGCCAGGGTCAGGAGAAATATACTAGCCAAGACCCTCGCCTGACGGGACGATGAGGCTAACGTCTGGTCAGGCAAAACACACTGGTCAGAGAATGTTAGCCAGGGTCAGGAGAAATATACTGGCCAAGACCCTCGCCTGACGGGACGATGAGGCTAACGTCTGGTCAAGCAAAACACACTGGTCAGAGAATGTTAGCCAGGGTCAGGAGAAATATACTGGCCAAGACCATCACCTGACCTCCTCGCTGGTCGTCCTGGAAACGGGCTGTTGTCGAGGACAATAATCTGGCTAACAAGGTGAGGTTCGATGTGATCCCCGTAGTAGTGAGTGACATGCAGATGAAGCCAAGCATTGCACAATCGCCTGAAGGTCCCCGGTCCACTTCACAGCACGCTCGGGATGTCAGGAAAGCTACTGTAATCTGCCACAAGATCCGTCTTTTTTCAGGGCGCATAAAAAGGGTTGCTAACACATTGGGGACATTAGTAACCAACCAACCAACCAACCAAACCGGCTTGTATCACTTTCTTTTGGTTCTCTTAACTTAACTTTAATCAACTTTAAACATTTATTTTCAGTAATTGTAACAGTTCCCGCCGGAGCAAGGGGAGTTTAGGATGCCTGAACATGTTAAAGCTTAAAGCTACATGAATGCATGTCAAGGTCACTCACTGTCTCAGCAAAGGAGAACAGAGTTGGGTTAAGGAATGTGGACAGGTAGAAACTGACCACTGGCCTTCCGATTTTGGTAGGGGGAGATTGATTGACAGACGAAATTGGCAACGGGGCTTGCTGCGAGAGAATGAGTGACAGGTGTGCAAAGTGTTTCGTTCCAATTGAGATTGAAGATGACCATACCTGAGATCGATTGGTCAAGCTCTGGCCTTGCTTGAGGATATATAACTCGAGACAAAGTTTAGCTCAAAAAGGCTGGATGAGAGATGGAGAGGGCTGGAGAGAGAGAGGCTGTATGGAGGAGAGGGGAGAGAGAGTGAGGCTGGAGAGAGAGAGAGACTGAATGTAGATAGTGTGTTTCTTCTTCTTCTTCTTTCGTTCTCAATCTTCCGCTACCAAACCCTGAAAGGGTTAGTAGCAGAATGTAGTCCAGAGAACGGAATGCGTTGTGTCGTTGTTTACAGCTTGGCTGCGATATTTGCACCTTTCGGTCCAACACATCCGACTTCAGCAAGCATTTTTTGAGTACCGGGTTAGCATTCCCTCTTCGATCCCTTCTCCTTAGCCAGTCTGCCTTACTGCAGCCTGTTATCCAGGATCACCACGTGGAGGTGTAGAAGGGTCTTGGCAGCTATGGTTCGCTGGCCCTGACGCTAGCAGTCAGCTATGGGTCACTGACCATTGCAGCTCATGCGCTGCTCAGCATCTTGATCCCAGATAGTGTGTTTAACTCACCGACTTTAGATAGAGGAGCGATTGATAGACGGTTGGACGAATGTTTAGTGATAGAACAGGATCGCTCAAATAGGTGTGTGAGTTTTGCATTAATAGATAATGTGAAAGTGTGTTTGTAAGCAAGGACACATTGTGAACGAGTTATGTCGAGATCGCCCGCCTGAGGGGATTTCAGTGAGGAAGAGTATTTGATAAGGTGTGTTGAAGACGCAGTTAAGGCGATGTGTGTGTGATGTAATTGCAAGGCAATAGAACTGGGTTTTTTAGATAGTTGGGAATTCCATCAATAGCTAATGCTTACAATTCCCGTTTTAGTAGAATGTTTAGTTAAGATATGTATTATATTGTGTTTGTAATTTCTCTACTCATTGTATGATATGAGTATGATATAATAAATATGCCACCTGCTGTTTGATATGTCATTTACTGAGTATGGTCATGATGATGTGGATGAGTGTGAGAATGTTCTAAGTTAGATCACGGCCAAGGCAAACAGTGGGATCTGCTACATAATCCCCCCCCCCCCCCCCCCCCATTACCGAAAGAGTGTAAAGAGTCATAAATATATCCCTTACAGAACATATCCGAAATTCTGACATTCTCGTCCAAACAGCTCCGGGATGTTCCATTCTCAAGCGAAATAGAATCACTTGTTCAAGTAGATCAAGACAGTGATAGTTGTCTTTCCTTTAGTTAAGCTTCTTTATTGCTTGGATGAGTGTCTACTTTTCTTGGAAGGTCGTTTTGTTCTTGTGTTGCTCCCTCCTTTGCCAATATGTCTGCTGTCTCATTTACTTGTATGTCACAATGTGATAGTATCCAATTTATCACTAGCCTTCTTTTGGCTTTTAATTTGCCTAAAGCTTTCACCAATGTCACTAAGGTGCACAACAATTTCAGCACAAAAACGAACTCGGTGCTCTGGCAGACTCGCTCGAACGGCTGTCTCAGTAACTTAAAAAAAAGCACGGTCCAGTGGATACCAGCCCACTGCGACATTCCAGGTAACGAGGACTCGGACAGAATCACCAGAGAGGAATAAATGCTGCAGCAGAGTGATACAGAAATTACATACAATGAGACAAAAGCATTCATCAGTGCAACGTACAGTGCAAAATTGAAAAAAATACCACCCTGGCCACATAGAAAACGATGTCTACCATCAACTCTCTAGGCGAGACTAGGTGATCATTCTTCGGCTACGCATAGGTCACAACAGACTTAAATGCGATCTGGACAACAAGTTCAAGATTGGCACTACAGACCTTTGTGCCTGCAGCACAGCCCCCATGAAGGCAGAACATATTTTGTAGTCCTGTCTACTGTATACCGACAAAAGAAGTAGCATTTGGCAACAGCCAGTGTCCTTCCACGAGAAGCTGTACGGAAGCGTACATTGCCTTGAGTCGTCTGCTGTCTTCGCTAGAGTCATTGAAGTTGAGGTCTGACGACGAACGAGGAAGAAGAAGACGACTCAGGTGCACAACGTGTGCTATCCGCATTTCTAGAGCAAAAAGTGTGGCTGTGGTCGTGGGGTAAGGCACTCGCTTCTAAAAGCGATGAACGGAAACGGTTGGCGATCGAATCCCGCAAGTTTCATCAACTCCTGGTCTCAAGGTCGGTAAGACCAGAATGCCTGCATCCTGAGTTACCTCAGACGTTATCTGTCCATCTGTACATCTGTCGTCATCTAGCTCTCTTGTCTTCCCCTCTTGCCCTCCAATATAACTTTCAGCATAATGTCATGACCGTTGAAATGACCAAAATATACTAATTGTCTGCTTCTTACTCCTCCAGGAGCATCTTCTCCCCTTTAAGTTATTCCACAACCTCACAATTTCCTTTCTCATCTTCCCAAGAAACTCGTCAGTCTTCTGAATACCCACTTTTCAAAGGCTTCAAACCGCTTCTCCATTTTCTTTGTCAGGTTCCATGTTTCTGCTCCATACAATAAAAATGAATGCACATATCATTTAATTATCCCCCTTTTTAAGATCTGACAGAAGTCTATCTCTCATGCTGTTAAATGCATTCGTTGCCATTATAATTCTCTCAATTATCTCCCTTTCACATTTGCCATCCGGCAATATAAGGTGGCCAATGTACACATAGCCTGACACTTGTTCCAGAATTTCTCTGTTTATGTGGATGTCAATTTTAGGAATTTCTTTCTTGTTAGTGATCATCGTAACTTTGCTGGTTCCTGCAGTATATCTTATCCAATAGGTTGTACAGATGTACTGGATCATCTGCCATTAACGATTACATCAGCAAGACAAAATCAAGTCCAATTCATCACTTGTGGTGGTCAACTAACTAACTAACTAACTAAATAACTAACTAACTAACTAACTAACTAACTAACTAACTAACTAACTAACTAACTAACTAACTAACTAGCTAACTAACTAACTAACTAACTAACAAACTGACTGACTGACTGACTGACTGACTGACTGACTAACTAACTAACTAACAATACTTAATAATTAAGTAGGTAACTAACTAAGTAACAAACAATTCTTACTAATTAAGCAGCTAAGTAACTAACTAACAAACAATACTTACTAATTAAGTAGCTAATTAACTAACAAACAACACTTACTAATTAAGTAGCTAACTAACTAACAAACAATACTTACTAATTAAGTAGCTAACTAACTTGCAAGATAACTAACTAACTAACTGACTTTCTAACTAACTTACTTACTAACTAACTAACTAGCTAACTAACTAACTATCTATTTATCTATTTATCTAAATAACTAACAAACAAACCAGCTAACTAACTAAATAACTAACAAACTAAATATACTAACGCACAAACATATTGGCTGACTAAACAACTAACTAACAAATTAACATTCTCATTAAGAAATTAACTAACAAACTAACTAACTAATTAACTAACAAGTTGAAAAACTGACAAACTGACTAGCTATCTAACTACTTAACTAACCAACCAACAAACTACAAAGCTAACATAACTGACTGACTATCTATCCAACTTCAAACACTCCATACGTATAAATTTTATACGTTTTTTCATGGTATGAAAGTATGTTCTCCCACTCAAATCGCAAACAAACATTAAAATACACATTTCTTTCATTCTTTCTCCTTCATCAACCCATCTCTTTTATTACCACATTGCGTATTATTTCTAGATCTTTCATTCAAACATAGAAGTCTATTCCACACTCAGAAGACGTTAAGCCTGTCTGAAGGGCTGGATGTGTGATAATGACTCCTTGCAAAGCTGCAAATATTTTAAAAGACATCTTTTCACATGATAAACGACACGAGCAGACTTTTGTCCACAGGGCATTACTAAAAATAGCTAAACCAATCGTAGAGAAGAAATCAATAACTTGTCACAGATGTGGTTCCACGGGAGAGTGTTATGCATGAAAGCAACAGTTTACAAAATCTATGGTATTTTCGGTATGTTATTTATTATTTCGTTAAAACGCCAGTTACGTTGTGCCAGATTTTATATTTCAACAGTTATCCATATGGGAAGATCCAATAATGAATATAATTACACAATTGGAGATTTTATCCTACATTGGGTTCCGGCCCGCTGTGGTATCACTGGAAACAAAAAAACCAGATGAGCTCGCAAAAACCGGAATTGGTGGCACGCAGACTCCCCCATCCAGAGAGCTATAAAGAAGCAAAGACACTCATCAAACGATCCACTCGGACAGAATTTTAGAGACCAGCACACAGAATACAACCCAGAAAATGACAGTATAGACAAACTTGGCGGAGATGGGCAGACAAAGATCTTCAGACTCAGAACGGGACATTGTAGACTCAAGGCCCACCTCCACAGAATGGGTCTCAGAGACACCGCCAGGTGCGATTGAGGAGCACCCAAGCAAGCATCAGAACATATCCTGCAGGACTGCCCTACTTATGCAGACCAAAGAGAAGTAGTCTGGCCAGGGGAAGCGACCACTCTCGATAAACTGTGGAGGACCGGCAAAGTCCTGACACGTACATGAAGAAGAAGAAGACGATGGGAGAGAACAATATTCGGGCAACAAAAAAAGCAAATAGGCCTAGATCATACAGGTGTAAGAGCAAGTCCATATGGCAGTGAAAAAGGCTAAGGCCGTGTTGGACATGAAAACAAGAAACATTTCACATAAGAGCAAGGAAGTAATAATCAAACTATATTAATCATTGTTAAAACCTAAATTGGAATACTGTGTTCAGTTGTGGAGTCCATATAATAAAGTGGATATAAACATACTGGAAAGGATACAAATAAAAGCTACACAAATGTTCACGGGTTGCAGGATTTTAGTTATGGGCAAAGACTAAAAAAACAAACAAACTGGCCTTCAGTGTGTCGAACAAAGAAGAATTCGAGGTGACTTAATACAAGTTTATAAAATAATAAACGGAAAGGATACGTTAGACTATAACAAGTTTTCCAAAGTACAACCGGCCACAAGAACAAGAAGGCACAGCTTCAAATTGTTTAAAGACAGGTCTAGATTAGATATTAGGAATTATTTTTTTAGTCAGAGAGTGATGAATGCTTGGAATGCACTGCCGCATGATGTAGTGGAAGCAGAATCAGTTAATGCATTCAAAGATAGATTGGATGCTCACAGTATTTTCAGTATCGGTGGAGTGGAATAAACTGGTTGTATACAGACTCTGTAGAGTCTTCTAAAACAGTATAATGAAGTTAAGTTAAGTTAAAAAGTTAAGTTAAGTTTAGTTAAGTTATGTGTGTCTTTCTTTACATCTTGCAGATTAGGTAGCATGGTGTTGTGAGGTGGCATATAAACCCAAGGCAGGAGGTTCGAATATCGTAGTGTTCAATGTGGCGGATCGGATTTGTCGTGTTTATTAATGGAGCCGCGTAGCGCAGTGCTTAGCGCGCTGGCTCGCATCTGAGTGGTCCTGGGTTCATTTCCCAGTTGAGGCGGTAATGTTTTTTCAGACCGCAATGGCTCCCGGGTCGACTCAGCCTTAAATGGGTACCGGTTCAGTCTGGGAAGTAAAAGCGGCGAGGGAGAGGAGATGGCTACCGCCCTCATTTGGCCGAGCCTTTGAAATGCGAGATCGCTAACACCTCACACCCCTACGGCAGTAATGCTATGGGATACTTTACTTTACTACTTTACTTTAATGCTTTCCAGCATGTTTATATCCCCTCTATGATAAGGACTCCACACATGTACACAGTACTCCAATCTAGGTCTAACTAAAGCTTTGTACAGTTTGACTATCACTTCCTTGCTCCTATGTTTAATATTTCTTTTTATCATACCTAACATTGCATTTGCCTTATTCACTGCTACCTTAACTTTCTCACTCATCTTACCTGTATGATCTATTATAACCCCTAGGTCCCTTTCCTTATCTATCTTTATAATATTACTAATTGACGGTTTGACCGCTTGTTTCAGGCGACCCAGGTGTAAACGGGTTCTTGGCGAAGTCACTGAAATATTTCCGAGCCACGGGGAAGGTGTGGAGTTCTTGCTCTGGGGTAAGTGCTTTCAGCAATGGAATTAGATGTTATAATTAGGTATTGGGAAAGAAATCTCTAATCTCTAAATCCTTATATTCAATCAGGCACTTGTCTGGTGCCAGGTAGCCAATGTTGAGTAAACTCGTATTGCTCTTTTGCCTTGTTGTTCATTGTTGGGCACAGGGCCTCCTTCAGGCCATCTCTCCACCTCAGTCTCTGTCACCCGCGAGGGCGTCTGAAGTTGTAGCGCTAACAGAAAAAAATAGAATCAGAAAATGTACATTTATTCAATTTTACACAAGAAAATAAATGATATTTTTTTGTAGAGTTAACTACCTTTTCCGTTGATATTATTGATTATGTCCCATTATAATTTTGTCCTGAAATGAAAATCTGTTTCTGGGAACACAAAGTAAAGGATCGAATGTGTTGTAAAGCATCAAGGTCAAGGGCCATTCTTGAAAGCGATCACGGATCTCAAAAACGTCTTTCATAAGCGTTGTTTATTAATTTTAATGTTGACCGTCTTCCGTACCATGATGTTTAAACCACGCAGCGCTTTCTTTTAACTTTGTCGATTTCCGTATACAAGTTTACTCGCTGTGACAGTATTCGAATCCTGTTTTTTTTGGGTTTTATCCTGATGTGTGTAGGTTTGGCAGGGTGATCACCGCCATTGCCAGCCTGACGAAGAGAGTCTGGTAGAACGATACGCTGTCTCACTACACCGGGGTTCGGGTCTGACCTGCGTTCTTGGCACGTCATGTATGGAAGACTTTGAGTATTTACATTAAACAGGAACGGCGGCTCAACACCTTTCCCGTGAGGTGTCTACGGCGTATATTCGGGAATGGGTGGCAAGAGAGAAGGTCACATAATACGGTCTTACAGCGAGCAAACACTCACGCATGTACTCGATGTTAGGTCAGCGACGTCTTCGATGGTTGGGACATGTTTTTCGCATGGAAGGCGAGAGGCTGCCAAGGAATATCCTCTAAGGACAGCTGGCCAATGGTGGTCCCACACTGCGATTCAAGGACGTCTGCAAGAGGGACATGAAGTCCTGCGACGTCCCATCCGAGGGCTGGGAAACAAGTGCTCAGGATCGAGCTGTTTAGAGACAGTCAGTTTGGGCATAGTGACTGTTGACGCTCTTAGAGGAATTATGACTGAAACGTCACATTCCAAAGGATAACAAAATAACGGAACTTGCATGTGTCAACTATCAGTGTAACTGTAATAGCCTGTTTGGGAAAAAAAAATGGATAGCCAATTGGTTTCATGGCAGGATTCTGTGAAAGGATCACTCAGCAGTGATTTGTTGTGTTTTTTACAGCGAATTTGTTTTATTTCTCTGTGTGAACCATATATTGATTATAAATGGAAATATACACAATATGAGTTTAGTTATTTAGTCGGCCTTGAAATGCGACAGGGATTTCCCCATGAGTCAGAAGGCCTAAATCAAAAGTAGGCCGTGGTTAAGCAGTGTGCAATGATATTGAGTCTTCAGTTAAACTAAAATAAACTAACGATTCTGGATCGTTCTTTGCATATTGTGAAGGTAGGGGACGGCGTGGCCTAGTGGTTAAGTGACACGGCTCACAATCAATTGTTGCTGAGTTCGATCCCCATCACAGCACCGGCCGTTACCCCGGGGAAGCAAACCCTTAGAAAATGCAGAAGGAAGCAGACCCTAACAAAAATGCATGCTGAAGTCGGATGCAGTGGGCTGACAGGCGCAACATAAAAACCACAGTGCAACGCACATTGCCTTGGGGATTAGAGAAATAAGGCGAACGCAAAAATAAAAAAAATATTGGTGAAGGCTTCCTTTTTTAAATGTTGAAGAACGATAATTTTGGTGAGAACTGAACAGATGATATTTTCCTTTATGTTAATCCTCTTCGCGAGTCGTCGACCCCGATGGTGTCTCATGGGTTCTATGCTGAGGTCCTGTTTTGATACAAACACCCTGTGGTCAGTCCAGAGTTCGGCACCACGCAGAGCCTTTGTCACCTGCACATCGTGTATGTCGCTTCTTATGGTCAAAACATAGTCGATAAAGTGCCACAACTTGTACTGAGGATAACTTAACTTAAAGTATTTATTCTGGGATAGAACACTCTATTGTCCTTAAAGATATAAGAACGCTGTCAGCGTTCTTTATGGCGTCCGGTTGATGCCAGAAATACTCTCCTATCGTTAACAGCACATTGAACGAAATTTGTTTCGTTTTTTTTTCAGTGTTATAAGATTTTTATAGACACCACATGGTAAGGGAAGTAACTTATATTTGCATTTTAATTGTAAAAGCTTCAATGTGCATTGTGAGGAAATTCAAAGTTGGAAAACATTTGTCATCTTTCAAGTCAGTTTATCACAAAAATGTGTAGCGAACCTAGCACTTCAAGATTGTCTAATAGTAGGTTGTATTTATCTCTAGAAAAGGCTATGGCGTTGTGTACTCTGGATGAATTTAGTGATGAGTATCTACATTTTGCTGATGTTGAATCGGAGCTAGACATAATATTATTCAACCTACTCAGCCTACTGAATCTGATGCTAAAGATGAGGTGGCGTTGTCACAGCCAGGATCTAGTGCTGCTAAAAGACCCAAAAAAACCATCAACAGAAAAACGAAAATGCAATATTTCTAAAGCAAACTCGAAGAGAACATGATAGCGAATGGTTTTCAGTAGCAAATTCCATCACCACTGAGTGAGACCCAGAACTCATTCAGATTGCTGCCAAAATGTGGTCGACCATGTGGAGTGAATGGAGACCTGCAACTCAGTGACACATCAACTCCATTTGACTGCTACAGAAAAATATTTTCTTGTAGATATTATTCATATGTGGATTACTATTATTCTGAAGTATCATAGACCAATCTGCATTACGTTTCAGTTGTTATTCATGAATTGGTTAATTGTGGGCGTGAAAAATGATTTTAATTATAAAAAATGTCAAAATAAATATTAACAATTACTTGTAATATTTTAAGAATATATATGAAAATATGAATATATTTTACTTCATGAAGTCCTTCATTTTCTTACTGTGCATTAATTTTCCTTTAATTTGATACATAACATGTTTGTCTTCTTTGCAAAATAATGAAGAAAAGCCAAGTTTTATGAAGAGACTGTTTTTATAGCAAATATAATTCCGGCTAAAATAGTTAAAAAATTATGGACTTGAAGAATCAACTTAACGTATTTATACTGATTTATAAGAATTTACAGTCGGGATACAACCAATTTCTTGGAGGGTAGCTTAACCAATGTGCCAGTCCATCTGAATAGTCTAAAACACTAGAGCTAAGTAAACCATCAGCAAGTTAGGCATCATCTATAGCTGTTCTCTAGGAGATTCCTTGGCGAATTGGTTAAGCCTTCGGCCTCGTGATCAGGTGGTGTGGGTTCGACTCCAGACTCCGCCGTCTTTTTCACGGGTGCTTGGTGCGGAGTCCCCTGCATCTCGTAGTCGCCCCCTAGTCGTCTTGTCCTTGACTTGCCCCTGGGGTCGGGTTGCTCGAGACGAGAGAGTGAGGTATAAAAAGTAGAGCAGTTAATCCTTTCTAAAAATAGCGCTAGCAAAATTAATGATACCATCGTCGTCTGCGATGGACGGCGGCCTTTGCCTTTGCCTTTAGCTGCTCTTAACAAACCACCTGGGGAAAGGTACAAATAACTTGGGCAGATTGTTTATTTGAATGTTGTCCGGGCAGCGGCCGTTACGCCTGCTCTTTTCGATTTTCAACTCCTTAACAAAAAAGGTTTCTCTAACAAATCTCTTGTACGAAGGTAAGATAGACGTGGCATGCATCCAAGAAACGCACCTCAACAACAACCACAGTTTCTCAATCAGAGGATACCAGACCTTCCGACTTGATAGAGAAGGTCAAAAAGGAGGTGTTCTGATACTGACACGTAACTGCATACCAAGTAGCGCAGTATCTGTAAATCACCCCGGACAAGCAGAAATTGTAGGAGTTGACATAATGACACAAGAAACGAAAATCCGTATCTTCAACCTGTATGGCCCACCCAACAAAGACCTGTCGCTCTCGAGTATGGAAATCAAAGACTCCAGCTGCCTAGTGGTTGGAGACTTCAACAGTCACTCGGAGAAATGGGGATATTCAGACACAGACAGCAGAGAGGATGAAGTGGAAGACTGGGAGATAGATACAAATCTCTATCTTATCAATAGGCCGGGCGACAGCCTTAGCTGCTATTCCAGAACATGCATACCACCTCCACTCCAGACTTGGCCTCAGTTTCGCGACCAATTGGCAGGTAGCGACTACCGGTCAATTAGGCTAGACATTGATATGGAAGTAGGCCCACAGGAAATAAAACCGCTGCCACGTTGGAACTACAGACGCGCTGACTGGAACAGATTTGCAATGCTGACAGATGGACTGTGTGAAACCATCAACACACGAAATAACAATATGAAACCTATGGTGGAAAGGCTTAGCAAAGCAATAATGCAAGCAGCCACCGAGATCATCCCAAGAGGGGGCAAGGAAAAACTACAAGCCATATTGGAATCATGAACTGCAGAAAGCTGAGAATGAAGTCTCAAATGCTAGGAACATGTCAGAGAGAGAGCAATCTATGGAAGCAAATATCGCTCTCAAGGCCATCACTGCGAAATACAAAAGAACACTGAACGAAATAACAAGAGACAGTTGGAAAAAACAAAACAGAAAGCCTCAATCTAGATAAAGAAGGGAACAAACTATGGAATTTAGCCAGAGCCATGAATGACGAAATACCATCAAATAAACAAATTACCATCAAGCAGGGTGAGAACATGCTTACCGGAAAAAAAGTAGCAAACGCCTTTATAGAAAATTATGCCATAGCAAACCACATTGATGTCCATACAGACATGCATACATAAATTAGTGAAGAACAAAAGAGCCACTCCAACATCAAGATTGCACCAGAAGAGCACATGATGGCAAAACTTACGATGAATGAAATGAATGAGGCCATGAGAACTTTAAAGAAAATGAAATCGCCCGGAAAAGATGGGATAACAAATGAAATGCTGATGGGGTTGGGCCAAACAGCAAAGAGGAAGTTACTTTCAGTCCTGAACCAAAGCTGGAAAAGGGGAATTGTACCGCAGGCATGGACAGATGCTGTACTTATACCCGAACCAAAGAAAGAAAAAGATAGAACAGATCCAAATGGATACAGGCTTATCAGTCTACTGAGCTGTGTAGGTAAACTGATGGAGCGTATGATAAACACCAGACTGATGTGGCACCTGGAAGAAAAACACATACTAATTCCACAGCAAGCAGGTTTTAGACAGCACAGATCCACTGAGGACCAGATCACTCTCATAGCACAGGAAATAGAGGATGCTTACCAGGAGAAAAAACACACAGTAGCGGTTTGGGTGGATCTAGAGACGGCATTTGACAAAGTCTGGAAAGAGGGACTTAAAGTCAAGCTACGAAGAAATGAAGTTTGTGGGAAAATGAACAGATGGATCAGCCACTACCTGGAAAACAGAACAGCCAGAGTTCAAGTACAAGGGCAGATGAGCAAAAAGGTGACACTGGAGCAAGGAGTACCCCAAGGGGGAGTACTGTCACCCACACTTTTCCTGGTCTATATAAACAACATCATAGAGAATATACCAAGAAGAGTCCACAGCTATCTGTTTGCAGACGACCTGGCTATGTGGACCTCTGACAAAATTTCACCGTAGCAAGTAATCGGATGCAGCAGGCCCTAACATCATTGGAGGAGTGGGCGAACTCATGGCTGGTCAAAATAAATGAAGAAAAAACAACATGTACGATATTCTCGCTTTCAAATAAACCACAGAACACCAAAATAAGTCTTAACGGCAAATATCTGCAGCCAAACGACAACCCAAACTATCTGGGAGTCACATTTGATCGGTGCATGACATGGAAAAGTCAGATCGAGAGAAACCGAATGAGAGCCAGAGAAAGAATGGCAATCATGAGGAAACTTGCTGGCACAAGCTGGGGAGCAGACGAAAGTATACCAAAGAAACTGTACACTGGAAGAGTGAGACCAGTTCTCGAGTATGGCATTGCGGCAAAGGCGGACTTTGATAAAATTAGCAAACTTCAAAACCAAGCCATAAGAGTTATAACAGGAGGCATGAAGTCAACGCCAATTGTAGAACTTGAAAAGATTACAAATCTGCAATCTATGACCAACAGAAGAGACTGCAGAGCCCAGCAGCAAGCAGAGAAAATAAGAAGACTGACAGACCATCCAATGCATCAGAGACTAAATAGATTTGTAAATGGGAAACTAAAGCGGAGAAACTTTGCAGAAATAGCCAAAGCAAAGATTAGCGAAGACTCTATGAACACCGCAACAACACCAAAGACCATCCCTACTGTACGCAAACCCAACTGGAAGCAACATATCATTTCGGAGGTGGTAGAAAAAGCCAGAAAAATACCGAACTTAATGATTTAAGAGCAGTACTCTGTCAACTATGCCAGCAGTCCGCTCAAAAAGAGTAGTGGTACAGTGGGTTCCATCCCACTGTAACATCCAAGACAACGAGGAGGCAGACAGACTGGCAAAAGAAGGTGTAAGACTACCACAACCAGATTCTAGTGTTACCTACGAAGAGACCAAAAGGTTTATTAGGGCGATACATGGCCAAATGGGAAACAGAACATACTGGCTACACAAAAAATGATCCCTATTACCAGTTGAACAGAAGAGAGCAGGTCGTGGTCTTCAGACTCCGCACAGGACACAAGAGACTTAGCTACCACCTATTCAATAAACTGAAGATAGCTGGCACTGACGAATGCACCTGTGGTACAGGGAAAATGACCGCTGAACATCTGCTGCAAAACTGCCCGACAAACGAGGACCAGAAAAAGCACATATGGCCATCACCAGTGGCAACACTAGACAAGCTCTATGGCAGTGTCGACAGCCTCAGGAAGACAGCTGCTTTCTTCGAAAAAATTCAAGTTGACGGCTTACAGCGTACGAAGAAGAAGATTTCCAACTGCCAAGGAATTTTTAACATGCTCAACACTGTACGCGGGAGTCCGATCTCACAACCCAGAGACGAGATAAATTTTTACCAGAAGACTGGCGTGAAAAAATGCCGATCTCCCCCGTGATTTGAACCCGCGACCTCCGGTACCCGAGGCAGACACCTTACCTCGAGACCACTAATCCGTGATGCCCTGTGATGGATGGGTAGATGAAACATTGTGTTTGTGGTACAGAAACCGCGTGTGACATCTCCTCGTGCCATGTATGCCACTTGTTCACTCTAAAGTCTGATAGTCGATCCCGGCTCTAACAAAACAGTGCAACGTAAATCGCAGCATGATGGCAGTACAACCTATTAGAAAAACGCATGGCGCTCATCCTGCGGAGTCCCGCCAGGCAGCGATAGTGCCGGGCCTCACGCCTCGAAGGGGCCCACCCTTGACTACTGGTGGTCACCCACCCATGTGTCGTGGAGTCAAGGCACATGGCTATGGGGCAACTTCTATTGGCCAAAACCTCAAGACCCTCAAAATACTACAGTGGAATGCGGAGGGAGTCATTAACAAAAAACTTTCCCTAACACACCACCTGCATGAAGGTAAGATTGACGTGGCATGTATCCAGGAAACGCACCTCAACAATAACCATAAATTCTCAATCAGAGGATACCAGATCTTCCATCTAGATAGAGAAGGCCACAAAGGAGGGGTCCTGATACTGACCAGAAACTGCATACCGAGTAGCGCGGTATCTGTCAATCACACCGGACAAGCAGAAATTGTAGGAGTTGACATAATGGCTCAAGAGACGAAGCTCCGCATTTTCAATCTGTACGGACCACCAAATAGAGACCTATCGCTCTCGAGTATGGAGGTCAGAGACTCCAACTGCATAGTAGTTGGAGATTTCAACAGCCACTCGGAGAGATGGGGATACTCTGACACAGACATCAGAGGTGACGAAGTGGAAGATTGGGAGATAGATGCAAATCTCTCCCTAATCAATAGGCCGGAGGATAGCCCTAGCTTCTATTCAAGAACATGGCATACCACCTCGACTCCAGATTTGGCCTTCTCCACACAGGACATACACCATAATATAGACCGCCAGGTGCTAAACCAACTGGCAGGTAGCGACCACAGGCCGATCAGGCTAACCATTGACATGGAAGTAGGCCCACAGGAAACAAAACCGCTCCCACGTTGGAATTACAAATGAGCCGACTGGGACAGATTTGCAATCATGACAGATGGGCTGTGTGAAACCATCAACACACGAAACACCAAAATGAAGCCCATGGTAGAGAGCCTAAGCAAGGCAATAATGCAAGCCACCACTGAAACCATCCCAAGAGGAGCTAGGAAAAACTATAAGCCCTACTGGAATGATGAGTTGCAGAAAGTGGAAGATGCAGTAACAAATGCTAGGAACATGGCAGAGCGAGAAAAATCCATGGAGGCAAACATCGCCCTCAAAGCCGCCTCGGCGAAGTACAAACACACTCTCAAGCAAACAGCAAGAGAAAGCTGGAAAAATAAAACGGAAAGTCTAAACCTGGACAAAGACGGGAACAAGCTATGGAAGCTAGTCAGAGCCATGAACGACGAAACCCCGTAAAATAAACAAATTACTATCAAGCAGGGCGAGAACTTGATCACAGGTAAGAAAGCCGCAAACGCCTTTGTCGATCACTATGCCAGAGCAAACCACATCGAGGTCCCTGCAGATAAGCATACAGACATTAGCGAAGAGCTAAAGGGACACGAAAACATGAATACGGCTCCTGAAGAGCACATGATGGCCAAACTAACAATGCGCGAAATGGAAGAGGCTATGAGAACACTAAAGAAAAGGAAATCTCCCGGAAAAGACGGGATAACAAACGAAATGCTGATGGGGCTGGGCCAAACAGCGAAGAAGAAACTGCTATCGGTCCTGAACCAAAGCTGGAAAATGGGAATTGTACCACAGGCATGGAAAGATGCAATACTGGTACCAGTACCAAAAACAGGAAAGGACAAAACAGATCCAAATGGATACAGGCCCATAAGCCTACTGAGCTGTGTCGGCAAGCTGATGGAACGGATGGTAAACACCAGACTGATGTGGCATCTGGAAGAAAAACGAATACTAATTCCACAGCAAGCCGGCTTTAGACAGCACAGATCCACTGAGGACCAGGTCATCCTCATAGCCCAGGAGATAGAAGATGCCTACCAGGCACAGAAACACATAGTAGCTGTTTGGATGGATCTGGAAAAGGCATTTGACAAAGTCTGGAAAGATGGACTTAGAGTCAAGCTAAGAAGAAGTGATGTCTGTGGGAAGATGTACAAGTGGATCAACCACTACCTCAAACAAAGAACGGCCAGAGTCCAAGTACAAGGGCAGATGAGCAAAAAGGTGACACTCGAGCAGGGAGTACCCCAAGGGGGAGTATTGTCACCCACACTCTTCCTGGTATATATAAACGATATTACAGAGAATATACCAAGAAGAGTCCATAGCTCAATGTTTGCAGACGATCTGGCTATGTGGACCTCTGAAAAGAATCTCACCATAGCAAGAAATCGGATGCAGACGGCCCTAACATCGCTGGAAGAGTGGGCGAACTCATGGCTGGTCAAAATAAACGAGGAGAAAACCACATGCACAATATTCTCGCTTTCATTAAAACCCCAAAGTACCAAATTAAGTCTAAATGGCAAAATCCTGCAGCCAAACGACAACCCAACCTATCTGGGAGTCACATTTGATCGGCGCATGACATGGAAAAGTCAGATTGAGAGAAACCGAATGAAAGCCAGAGAAAGAATGGCAATCATGAGGAAACTTGCTGGCACAAGCTGGGGAGCAGACGAAGGCATACTAAAGAAACTGTATACTGGAAGAGTGAGACCAGTTCTCGAGTATGGCATTGCGGCATGGACAACAGCAGCGAAGGCGAACTTCGATAAAGTTAACAAACTTCAAAACCAAGCCACGATAATTATAACAGGTGGCATGAAGTCAACGCCAATTGTAGAACTTGAAAAGATTACAAAACTGCAATCCATGATCGATAGAAGAGACTGCAGAGCCCAGCTGCAGTCAGAGAAACTCCGAAGACTGACTGACCATTCAATGCACCATAGACTAAACAATTTGGGAAATGGGAAACTAAAGCGGAGAATCTTTGCAGAAATAGCCAAAGCAAAGATGCACGAAGATCCCATAAACGCACTAACAACACCAAAACTACTGTACGAAAACCTACCTGGAGGCAGGATATATTTCCAGAGGTGGTAGAAAATATACCAGGTATTGCAAACAAAAAACTGCCAGACTGAAAAAGAAAGGAGAGATACTACCCTAAGCTTCACAACGAAAAGCTACCCAAGCATGGACTGGACCCATGCAAACACCGACGGTTCTGTAACAAACACTACACAGAACGGAGGGGCAGGAGCATTCCTGAACCTACCAAATGGCAGAAAAATAACACTGTCATTCGCTACTGGTAAGTACACAAGCAATTTCAGAGCGGAGGCAGGGGCACTGAGGGCGGCAGTGGAAGAAATGGTGACACACAGTGAAAATGAGAGCCATATAGTCCTGCTGACAGATGCTCTCGCCGTAGTCACAGCGCTAAAAAGCCAGAAAAACACTGAGCTGAATGACTTAAGAGCAGCACTCTGCAAACTGTGCCAGCAGTCCGCACCAAAAAGGGTAGTGGTACAGTGGGTTCCGTCACACTGCAACATCCAAGGCAACGAGGAGGCAGACAGACTGGCAAAAGAAGGTGCAAGACTACCACAAACAGATACCAGTATGACGTACGAAGAGTCAAAACGGCTTATCAAAGCCAGATACATGACCAAATGGGAAACCGAACATACTGGTTACACCAAAAACGATGCCTATTACCAGTTGAACCGAAGAGAGCAGGTCGTTGTCTTCAGACTCCGCACTGGCCACAACAGACTGAGGTACCACCTATTCAACAAATTGAAGATAGGGTGTACCGACGAATGCCCGTGCGGTACTGGTAAAATGACCGCTGAAAATCTGCTGCAGAACTGCCCGACACACGAGGATCAGAGAGAGCAGATGTGGCCATCACCAGTGGAACTGCAAGACAAGCTCTATGGTTGTGGCGAGAGCCTCAGGATGACCGCCGCTTTTTTCGAAAAAATAATGGTTACTGTCTGACTGCGTACGCAGAAGAAGAAGAAGAAGATCCCGGCTCAAGTCTTGAAATACGTTAAGATAAGTGTCTCAGAACTTGGAGATTATAACTTAACTTAACTTAAATTAATTTAAAATAACTTTACTTATCTTAACTTCATTATACTGGTTCTTAAGGCTCTACAGAGTCTGTATACAACCAGTTTATTTCACTTTACGGATACCGAAAATACTGTGAGCATCCAATCTATTTTTGAATACATTAAATGACTCTGCTTCCACTACATCCTGCTGCAATGCATTCCATGAATTCACCACTCTCGGACTAAAAAAAATACTTTCTAATATCTAATCCAGACCTGTCTTAAAACAATTTGTAGCTGTGCCCTTTTGTTCTTGTAATCGGTTGTACTTTGGAAAACTTGGTATAGTCTAATTTATCCTTTCCATTTATTATTTTATAAACTTGTATTAAGTCACCTGGAATTCTTCTCTGTTCTAGACAGTTTTTTTAATCTTTCCTCATAACTATAGTTCTGAAACCCCACGATCATTTTTGTAGCTCTTCTTTGTACCTTTTCCAGTATGTTTATATCCACTCTATTATATGGACTCTACATCTGAACACAGTACTCTAATTTAGGTCTCACTAATCATTTATATAACTTGACTATTACTTCCTTGCTCTTATGTGAAATGTTTCTTTTTATCACGCCCAACATGGCATTCGCCTATTTCACTGCATCCTGAACTTACTCCGGCACCTTTCCTGTATGATCTATTTTAACTCCTTAGTCCCTTTTCTTTATTATTGTCATAATACTGATCTCTCCCATCCTGTTATTATATTCATTTTAAGTCAGTTCTTTTTATAACTTCTTCTTAACGACCCTTATGCTGCTCACTGTAGTGGTATAGTCTCTATTCAGAGCGCAGTCCATTTGTGTCCCAGTGGGATCTGTAGCGCGGTAATACATGTTTACAGTATTACAATATGACGTACGTATCCATAGTGTACATCAATACTGTCTTAAGAAAACTGCCAAAATCTGAACTTAATTTACATCGTTCATATTTCGTGTTGTTGAGGTGGTCTTCTAGTACTAGTAAGATTAAGATTCAGTTTGGGAATGATCTGGGAGCTGGCAAATGGAGTTTAATGTAGATACATGTACAGTCATCTACATTGGTAGATCCGGTATGGAGGATAATCACAGAATGGGCGAGAACAATATTAGAAAGGTAGATAAGGAAAGGGACCTAGGGGTTATAATACAGGTAAGGTGAGTAAGCAAGTCCAGGTAGCGGTGAAAAAGGCAAATGCAATGTTAGGTATGATAAAAAAACAAAACACATAGAAGAAAGGAGCGAAAGTCAAACTGTATAAAGCATTAGTTAGACCTGTATTGGTGTACTGTGTACAGTTGGGGAGTCCTTATCGTAGAGAGAATATGAACATCCTGGAAAGTATACAAATAAAAGCGACAAAACTGATAGTGGGATTACAGAATTACAGTTATGAGGAAAGACTCAGAAAAACCGGCTACAGTGTCTAGATAAGAGAAGAATCCGTGGTGACAATACACGTTTATAAGATAATCAAAGGAAAGGATAAACTAGACTATAACACGTTTTTTTCTTCAAAATACAGCCCCATACAAGAACAACAGGGCACAGCCACAAATTAATAAAATAACAGTCCAGATCAGATATCAGGAAACACTTTTTGAGTCAGAGAGTTTTGAATATTTACAAGGCATTGCGACAGAAAATAGTGCAGACAGGGTCAATTAATGCATTCAACAATAGATTGGATGCATGTAGGTATTTTTACATCACGTAAATGTAAACGGAACTAGTTGTATACAGACTCTGCAGAGTCTTCTAAACCAGTATAAAGATGTTACGTTAAGTTATTATCGTCCTCTGGAAGGAGCAATAGAGATATTCGATTCTAAAGGTTATTCGATTCTAAAGGTTATTTCCGATTGTGATTCTCTCGTGCAATTATTTGTTACTGCATGCACATATGATAGACAGGTGACAGGTCAATGTGGAAGAAACACTTAAAGAAATGAAACAAAAGGTTGAAATTTAGGGAGGGAATTTGTGAAAACAATGGAAAATTTGAAGGTATAATTAGTGACAATGGAAAATTTGAGCTCAGGATTAGTAAAAAAATTAGAAATTTGAGTGTAAATTTGTGACCAAAATGGAAATTTGAGGTAAACATTTGACAAAAATGGAAATTTGAGGTGAACATTAGTGACAAAAATTCAATTTTAGGTGAAAATTAGTGACAAAAATGGAAATTTGAGGTGAAAATTTGTGACAAAAATGGAAATTTGAGGTGAACATTAGTGACACAAATTCAATTTTAGGTGAAAATTAGTGACAAAAATGGAAATTTGAGGTGAAAATTTGTGACAAAAATGAAAATTTGAGGTGAAATAACTCTTCGGCTTCCACGCAGCCCTTCTAGCTGTTTTCAGGACAACTTGGCTATTGAGATGAGGGATAGACATGATCCCTGTAGTAGTGAGCGACACGCAGATGACGCCAAGCAACCGTATGGATGACCCTGATTCAGCGTCAGCAATCTCGGGATATGAGGAAAGCTAGGACAGCCAGCCACTTAAGGTCCGTTTGACTTCTACTTATTATGGACTTTCAACTACAACAACATGATGAGAATTACTGATCAAAATCAAAATTTGAAATTAAAGTGACAACATGTCAAATGAGAAATAGTGACAGTGGCAAATTAAGATGATAGTTGGTGATAAAAACAAAAGTTTGAAATTAAAATGTGACATAATTTAAAATTTAAGATGATAATTAGTGATATAAACAAAAGTTTGAAATTAAAATGTGACATAATTTAAAATTTAAGATGATAATTAGTGATATAAACAAAAGTTTGAAATTAAAATGTGACATAATTTAAAATTTAAGATGATAATTAGTGATATAAACAAAAGTTTGAAATTAAAATGTGACATAATTTAAAATTTAAGATGATAATCAGGGATATAAACAAAAGTTTGAAATTAAAATGTGACATAATTTAAAATTTAAGATGATAATTAGTGATATAAAGAAAAGTTTGAAATTAAAATGTGACATAATTTAAAATTTAAGATGATAATTAGTGATATAAAGAAAAGTTTGAAATTAAAATGTGACATAATTTAAAATTTAAGATGATAATCAGGGATATAAACAAAAGTTTGAATTTAAAATGTGACAACATTGAAAATTTAAGATTTAGTGATATACATAAATCATTTAATTTTAGTTCCTTAAAACATTCTCAACTCCATGTATTTGTGGGTCTACCTCTTCCTCTCTTTCTCTTTCTTCCCTTGAGGATTTCATATAAGAGCCTGTTTGGCTATGTTGGAATGCGCCGTCCGCAGTGTATGTCCTATCCAGCCCTATTTTCTTCGCCTCATTTGTTGTTCCAATAACTGTTAGCTCCTTTCCCACAAGTCTTCATCCCTCATCATGTCCTACCACTTTATGCCAATTAGCCTTCGTAGGCATCTGTTAACGGATGACTGGAGTCTTTATTGTATGACCTTGGTCGTTCTCCACATCTTCGCTCTATACAGCAGAACCGACTTGACACTGACGTTGAATATTCTCACTTTGTTGGAAATCTTGATTTCTCTGGATCTTTATATGTTGCTTAGCGCCAGGAATGCCCCTCTGGCCTTCCAAATTCTGATCCTTACATATGCATCTCCTAATGTGTCTATTGTGCTGCTTGAACAAGTAAAGGTATCCACTACTTCCAACGACTCTCCCTCCAGATTGATTGGTTCCTTGCTGAGAGTTGCTATTAAAAATCGTGGCTTACTTCATGTTGATATATTCAGTCCCGATTTGACTGATTGTTCTTTCACCCTATCAAGTTTCTCTTGCATTTAGCTACGACTGTGTCACAATAGTACCAGATCATCTGCGTAGTCAAGGTTCTCCAGCTGTGTCACCTGAATACCAGTTCTTTACCCACTTGATCGCTGTCTTCATTATTCAATCTATAGCCACAAGAACTGAAACAGTGATAACAGACACAATTGCCTGCCCCATGAACCTATTGTCACATCATTAAAATGCTAAACACGCCTTGCTACAGCCAAAGGGACTCGAGATGTCATTAACATAAAGCTTGCCCTAACAAAATAAAATTAAACATAATTAATAATTTCACTGCCTCACTAATCATTCGTCCGGTACAAGCGTGGAGTTGGGTATACAGCAGTATACTGCGTCCGAGACGCGAACCCCAGTCCTTTCCTGGGGAGATATGAAGTCTAGGAGCTCAGCTAGTTGGATAATCTTAGAATGACCGGATGTAATTTGATAGGAAGTGCACCGTCTTAGTGCCACGCGCTCTGCTCGGTTAACACAAGATGGCGGGGTAATAGACGGTGTTAAGAATAGGCTTTGACACAAATCGCCTGGCTCTGTTAGATCTTCTTCTTCTTCTTCTTCTTTTTCTTCTTCTTCTTCTTCTTCTTCTTCTTCTTCTTCTTCTTCTTCTTCTTTTTCTTCTTCTTCTTCTTCTTCTTCTTCTTCTTCTTCTTCTTCTTTTTCTTCTTCTTCTTCTTCTTCTTCTTCTTCTTCTTCTTCTTCTTCTTTTTCTTCTTCTTCTTCTTCTTCTTCTTCTTCTTCTTTTTCTTCTTCTTCTTCTTCTTTTTCTTCTTCTTTTTCTTCTTCTTCTTCTTCTTTTTGTTCTTTTTCTTCTTCTTCTTCCTCCTCTTTTTCTTTTTCTTCTTCTTCTTCTTCTTCTTCCTTTTCTTATTTGTCTTCTTCTTCTTCCTCTTCTTATCTGTCTTTTTCTTCTTCTTCTTCTTCTTCTTTTTCTTCTTCCACTTGTTCTTTCTTCTTTTTTTTCTTCTTCGTTTTTTTACTTTTCATATTTCTTTCTTCTTCTATCTTTTTCTTTTCCTTTTTCTTCTTCTACTTCTTCCACTTCTTCTTCTTTGCCTTCTTCATTTTCCACTTCCTCCTCCTTATCTACTTCATCTTCCTCTTCTTGTTCTTTTTTTCATCTTCCTCCTCTTCTTTTTCTCCTTCTTCTTCTTCTTCGACTTTCTTCTACGTATTTTTCTTTTATTTTGTGCAATAAAAAACCGTATGCTAGATTGGGTAAGCATGTTACAGTTACACTAAGATAAATGCACATTTTTCGCCGACGATACATTTAACAGCAAGTTGATTTATTAAGGCCAATTATCCTTAGTCATTGACTGTCTCCTGACTACCTGCAAGTAGGGTTACCAAATGCAAAAGCAATGAGAAAATGAAGGACAGTCTGTAATGAAATCAATTCAAAATAAAGGGGGACCAAATATGCAGGAATCATTCAGCTAATAAAAATCCAGTGACTCATAATTAGTTACTTGCGTCTGAGTCAGTCACCCATAACTGACCAAGACCATATTAAGCCTCCAAGCGGCGGTCCTGGACATAGGCTGCAACCATGCAGCCTGGCTAAGAGATTAGGAATCGAAGAGGGAAGGCAAACTCGGTTCCAGAAATGCCGTGCTGAAATCGGATGTGTCGGACCAAACGGTGCACAGGGTTAGTCAGTGTCAGATACAAATTCGAAACATGCTTGTTTTATGCAGTCTGATTAACGAGCCGAGGATCGAATGATCCCCGTAGCAGTGAGCGACATGCAGATGCAGCCAACTGAAGGAGAACAGCCTGAAGGACTCCGGTCCACCTAAACCAGCGGGCTCAGGATGTTAGAAAAGCTTCTGCCACTCAACGCCCTCTTCAGGACGTTCTAATGAATTATTGCTGTTGTTGTAAGTTCCTCTAATGAGTAAGTTTATTCTTTTGTAGACCCTGAAAAGGATGTAAAGCGGTGGGCTTATAGTAGCTTTAATCACTCACAGAGCGTGCTGATGAAGGTGGACCGTGATCTTCCAGGCGGTTGTGCAATGTCTGGCTTTATCCGTGTGTCGTTTATCGTTGTCGGGGATCATGTCGATTCGTCTTCTCATTAACCGGACTTCTTCTTCTTCTTCTTCTTCTTCTTAGTTCGTTCTCAATCTCCCACTACAAAAACCTGAAAGGGCTTTAGTAACAAAATGTGGTCCAGAGAACGGAATGCGTTGTGTCGTAGTTTACAGCTTGGCTGGGATATTTGCACCTTTCGGCCCAACACATCTGACTTCAGCAAGCATTTTGTGAGTACCGGGTTAGCATTCCCTCTTCGATCCCTTCTCCTTAGCCAGTCTGCCCTGATGCAGCCTGTTATCTATGAACTGCCATGCGACCTTCGTGAAAGTGTGATGGGGGTTTTGTCTAGTATATTTCACCTGACCTTGACTAACATTGTCTCATCAGTGTGTTTTGCCGCACCAAACGTAAGTCTGCTCCCCTCTTAAATATACGCAACTGAGAAAAACATTCAAGCTTGCTTGTTTAATCAAGGCCAAGTGAAAACTTCAACAACGGTGGATGTGTCATTGAAAAGTAGACTTGGGGTAAAAGAAAGTCTTATAATTATCAGAATTATGTTGAATTTTTGTACTAATGATCTCTATGGCTTAATGGCTTAACTCATTGCATGCCATTCACCGTACCATGCCACTCAACGTATTCAGCTCACTCATTTCATGCCATTCGCCGTACCATGCCTCACAACGTATTCAGCTCACTCATTTCGTGCCATTCACCGTACCATGCCACTCAACGTATTCAGCTCACTCATTTCATGCCATTCACCGAACCATGCCACTCAACGTATTTAGTTTCACCGATTGGCCCGATCTTGCGTCATATGAATTTTTTTGTTTATGTCCGTTTTACTACTACAATCATTAATATCTATTTATCTTCTTCCGTCAACTGTAATAATACATCGTCTCATGTAGATCATAAAGTAGGCCATGAAGAATAGCGCCATTTTAAAGAGTGAATTTAATCATGGTCTACTTTAGACGCATCGGGAAATAATAAAAGGAGATTGCAGGGTTGTGTCAACAGATGCCTGAGAAAGATTCATGGCATAAAATGGTTTGGCAAAGTTACAAACTACAGACTGTGGGGGACAAGGTAAATTGGAACATGAAATCTTAGGAAGAAAGTGGAGATGGATGGGTCATACATTAAAAAAGCCCTAGGCCAGTATCACCAGGCATTCCCTGTCATGGAACCCCCAGAGAAGGAGAGGCTTAGGCAGACCAAGGAATACACGGAGACGAGATCTGGAGGCAGAAGTAAAGAAAACAGGAAAACGCTGAAAGGAAGTGAAAAAAATTGCACAGGACAGAGCTGCTTGGCGAGCGTTGCTTGATGGCCTATGCACACCTGGGTAATAGAAGGCGAAAGAGAAAGAGAGAGAGAGTCTGGATCTTTTTGCTTCCCTTAAATTGACTATGAATAGGGGAGAAAAGAATTGCGCATGGGAAGAGTTAATTTGGTCAGAACATACTGGTTTAAGGAGCCAGAGTGTCGAACCTCGTTCTTTCTGTTAGTAGGGAGAGTACTACCAAGATAAGACCACATGTTGGGCTTTGTTCCTGGATTTGTGTCGGGCATGCATTGAAATCATTTTGCTAGAATCGATTTGTAATTGTTTATTCAGTGCCCGGCTCAGGAGGATAGAAGACTAACGTTTGGTCAGACATAACACACTGATCAGACATGTTCAGTCAGGGTCAGGGAAAACAGGCTGATCGGACATGTTAGTCAAGGTCAGGTAAAACATGGATATCGGACATGTTAGTCAGGGTTAGGGAAAACAGGCTGATCGGACATGTTAGTCAGGGTCAGGTAAAACATGCTCATCAGACATGTTAGTCAGGGTCAGGTAAAACATGCTGATCAGACATGTTAGTCAGGATCAGGCAAAACATGCTGATCAGACATGTTAGTCAAGGTCAGGTAAAACATGCTGATCGGACATGTTAGTCATGATCAGGCAAAATATGCTGATCAGACATGTTAGTCAGGGTCAGGCAAAACATGCTGATCAGACATGTTAGTCATGATCAGGCAAAATATGCTGATCAGACATGTTAGTCAGGGTCAGGCAAAACATGCTGATCAGACATGTTAGTCAGAGTCAGGCAAAACATGCTGATCAGACATGTTAGTAAAGGTCAGGTAAAACATGCTGATCGGACATGTTAGTCATGATCAGGCAAAACATGCTGATCAGACATGTTAGTCAGGGTCAGGCAAAACATGCTGATCGGACATGTTAGTCATGATCGGGCAAAACATGCTGATCAGACATGTTAGGATCAGGTAAAACTTGCTGATCGGACATGTTAGGATCAGGCAAAACATGCTGATCAGACATGTTAGTCAGGGTCAGGCAAAACATGCTGATCAGACATGTTAGTCAGGGTCAGGCAAAACATGCTGATCAGACATGTTAGTCAGGGTCAGGCCCAACATATTGATCAGACATGTTAGTCAGGGTCAGGCAAAACATGCTGATCAGACATGTTAGTCAGGGTCAGGCAAAACATGCTGATCAGACATGTTAGTCAAGGTCAGGTAAAACATGCTGATCAGACATGCTAGTCAGGGTCAGGGTCAGGGTCAGGTAAAACATTCTACCGAAGTCCTCACCTCACTTCCACGCATGTCTCCATGGAAACGGAGTGCTTTCATTGCAGCCTGGCTAACGAAGTAAGGGATCGACGTCGTTCCCGCAGTAGTGAGAGAAATGCAGATGAATCCAAGCATAGCACAACAGCTTGAAGGATCCCGGTTCAACTTCATCGGCACGCTCGCTATGAGGAAAGCATTTTCGAATTAGGATTGATTTATTTTGATATCAGTATGTGTCGCATGTTGCCGAATACCATCTTGGCCATACCTATTCTCTTTCTGATTTCTTGTTCACAGCCGCCATCTTCCGTTATTATATGACCTAGATAGAAGAAACGTTGTACCTGTTCAAGTAGTTGATCTTTTATTAGTATCTGCACACAAGGTATAGTGTCGTTTTCTCCAAGTATCTTAGTCTTTGTTTCAACTAAACTCAACGAATTGAATATTGGTAAAGAACCGTAGAGCTATAGATAAGAAATCATTATAAACAGTAGACGAAGTGAAGTGGAGGTAGTTTGTTGCTGCCTTTAAAGACGTTAATAGACATGATGGCCACTGACATTCTAACAGACTCCAGGAGCAAACTCCAAGCCGTTTGAAACCCTAAACAAGATAGACTCTCACACGAAATGAAAAATAACATCGGGTTGTTGTTGCAAAAACAAACAAACACAATTTTGTCCTGAAGTGGATTCCGGCCCACTGTGGGATCCCCTCGAAACGTGAAAGTAGATGAACTAGAAATAGCTAGAAGGGGCATTCAACAACAACAAAAAGATCAACAACAACAACATCTTGCTAACACGACGTTTATTTAACTCTTCTGACAAATCGCTGTAGCTTCACATGTCACAAAAGAGAGGTTTACCTCGCAGAGCTTTTAAGAAAATCCGGGACATTAATTTATAATTTTTTTTTTTGGGGAGTGAGAGAAGTTTAATGTGGTGGAAAGATCACACGCGATGTGATGGAAGCGGCCAAAGATTGAACATTGAATAGACTAGCAACAGGAAGCTACTCAAGATTTCTGGACGTCAGAGATGAGAACCATAGCGTCCGGACTGCCTCACGGCTCTCCTTTGTCTCCTGTACTTTTTAATGTGTACACTTGCAAAATTGTACAGATGGAGGTGACTGGACCTGGTAGGATCCTCACAGATGGAGGTGACTGGGTCAGGTAGGATCCTCACAGATGGAGGTGACTGGGCCTGGTAGGATCCTCACAGATGGAGGTGACTGGTAGGATCCTCACAGATGGAGGTGACTGCGCATGGTAGGATCTTCACAGATGGAGGTGACTGGGCCAGGTAGGATCCTCACAGATGGAGGTGACTGGGCCAGGTAGGATCCTCACAGATGGAGGTGATTGGGACAGGTAGGATCCTCACAGATGGAGGTGATGGCCTGGAAGGATCCTCACAGATGGAGGTGATTGGTAGAATCCTCACAGATGGATGAGACTGGGCCAGGTAGGATCCTAACAGATGGAGATGACTGATAGGATCCTCACAGATGGAGATGACTGGGCCTGGTAGGATCCTCGCAGATGGAGATGACTAGGCCTGGTAGGATCCTCATAGATGGAGGTGACTGGTAGGATCCTCACAGATGGAGGAGACTGGGCCTGGTAGGATCCTTACAAATGGAGGTGACTGGGCTAGATAGGATCCTCACAGATGGAGGTGACTGGGCCTAGTAGGATCCTTACAGATGGAGGTGACTGGGCCTGGTAGGATCCTTACAGATGGAGGTGACTGGGCTAGATAGGATCCTCACAGATGGAGGTGACTGGGCCTGGTAGGATTCTTACAGATGGAGGTGACTGGTAGGATCCTCACATATGGAGGTGACTGAGCCTGATAGGATCCTCACAGATGGAGATGACTGGGCCTGGTAGGATCCTCACAGATGGAGGTGACTGGACCTGGTAGGATCCTCACAGATGGAGGTGACTGGGGCTGGTAGGATCCTCACAGATGGAGGTGACTGGGGCTGGTAGGATCCTCACAGATGGAGGTGACTGGGCTAGGAAGGATCCTCACAGATGGAGGTGACTGGTAGGATCCTCACAGATGGAGGTGACTGGGCCGAGTAGGATCTTCACAGATGGAGGGGACTGGGGCATGTAGGATCCTCACAGATGGAGGGGACTGGGCCTGGTAGGATCCTCACAGATGGAGTTGACTGGTAGGATCCTCACAGATGGAGTTGACTGGTAGGATCCTCACAGATGGAGGTAACTGGTCCAGGTAGGATCCTCACAGATGGAGGTGACTGGGCTAGAAAGGATCATCACAGATTGAGGTGACTGGGCCTGGTCGTCCATCTATTAAGTTGGTATCGTGAAACATGCTTGATCGTCCGTCTTCAGTCGATATCGTGAAACTGGCTTGGTCGTCCGTCTTCAGTCGGTATCGTGAAACTTGCTTGATCGTCCGTCTTCAGTTGGTATCGTGAAACTGGCTTGGTCGTCCGTCTTCAGTCGGTATCGTGAAACTTGCTTGATCGTCCGTCTTCAGTTGGTATCGTGAAACTGGCTTGGTCGTCCGTCTTCAGTTGGTATCGTGAAACTGGCTTGGTGGTCCGTCTTCAGTTGGTATCGTGAAACTGGCTTGGTCGTCCGTCTTCAGTTGGTATCGTGAAAATGGCTTGATCGTCCGTCTTCAGTTGGTAACGTGAAACTTGCTTGATCGTCCGTCATCAGTTGGTATCGTGAAACTGGCTTGGTCGTCCGTCTTCAGTTGGTATCGTGAAACTTGCTTGACCGTCCGTCTTCAGTTGGTAACGTGTAACTGTCTTGATCGTCCGTCTCTTCATTTGATATCTACTGGCTTGTGAACAACGACTCTCTCAAGTAAAACTGCACAATTTTAAGGACACAGACAAGAGAAAAAGTCCTCTGTAGTTAGTTTAACCAGATGGCTTTCTCTCCATTTGTTTACACAGAGTTCGTCACTTCTTCTTTTTCTTCTTCCTTCTTTTCCTTTTCTTTTTTTTCTTCTTCTCTTTCATGTTTTTCTTCTTCTTCCTCTTCTTCTGTTTTGTCTTCTTCTTTTTCGTTTTCTTCTTCTTCTTAGTCATCGTCTTATCTTTAACATTTTCTTCTTCTCTCTGTTCTTTTTTTTCTTCATCGTCTTGTTCTTCATCTTCTTCCTTCTTCTTCTTCCTATTCTTCTTCTTTTTTCTTCTGTTTATTCTTCTTCTTTTTCTTTTTCTTCTTTCTATTCTTAATCCGTCATCCTCTTCTTCTTCCTCTTTTTCCCTCCTTTTCTTCTTCCTTTCTTCTTCTTTCTCATCGTCATTCTCATCGTCGTATTCTTCTTTTTCACCATCGTCTTCTGCTTCCTCTTCTTTTTCTTCGTCTACCAATTCGTAGACCTTGATCTTCTTTCCGATGAATGTGAAGCCTGGAAAACACAATCTTAGTAGACTATCGAGCCTTTTCTTAACGATAAAAAGGACGCAAGAAGAACACGTCTGCCCCACTAAAATGAACTATTTTCCCATCACACCTTAAGTCCCCTCGTGGATCATAGCGCCCTTTATTCCAGCTGAACTTACATGTATTTCGTAATATGTGAATATAGAGAGCTGTGTATGGGGATAGCAGCGCTTTCATGTAAATTAATGACTACAGAAACAAGCGATACAATGTTGTTTGAGGCATGCTTTTTTCTAAGGAGACATCTTCAGCAGTGCTTCTATGCTTGGTAGGGTGTAATAAAAAGGAGAATAGCAAAGATGCGCTTTACCCATCATCCACACACCTATATGTGCTCACATGCGCGTGCGCACATAAGCTAACCACTAACAAATATATCCGCACACGCACACACATGCGCATGAACACGTACTCCACTTCGACTTACTTGGAACAAATACACCCATACATGAAACTTTCACACACACAAACCAACCACCCTCACACACAAACCAACCACTCACACACACAAAACAACCACCCACACACAAAAAAACTCACACAAACCAACCCCTAACAGCACGAAAAACTCACACAAACTACCTCCTCGCACACACGAAAACACACGCAACCTCCTCTCCCCCTCCTACCCCACACACACAAACCAACCCCTCACGCACTCAAAAACTCACCCAAGCCAACCCCTCACACACAAACGAAAACACAAACAAACCAACCTCACACAAATACGAAAACTCACACAAACCAACCCTTCACACACACAAGCAAAAACACACAAACAAACCTCTCACAAATACGAACAACTAACACAAACCAACCTCTCACAAACGCGAAAAACTCACACAAACCAACCCTTCACACAAACACGAAAAACTCACACAAACCAACCCTTCACACACACACGAAAAACTCACACAATCCAACCCTTCACACACACACACGAAAAACTCACACAAACCAACTTCTCACAAACACGAAAAACTCACACAAACCAACCCTTCACACAAGCACGAAAAACTCACACAAACCAACTTCTCACAAACACGAAAAACTCACACAAACCAACCTCTCACAAACACGAAAAGTTTACACAAACCAACCTCTCACAAATACGAAAAACTCACACAAACCAACTCTTCACACACACACACACACACACGAAAAACTCCCACAAACCAACCTCTCACACTTCGTTACTTAAATACATTTCTGAGGCAACCAGGCACGGATTTTTCCTGACAACGAGAAATCGATATAAGCCTCCGGCTTTTAATTCCACTTTTCTTCTATCTTCTCTTTCTTCCTTCCTGAAACCTTAACCCCCTCTTCCTACAATATTCCACTTCAATAACTGCTCCTGCAACGCCGTTCCTAGATAATGTAGCCGTATTATATAACTTAATTTTAAACAATTTTATAATCATTTGACCTTTCACACAGGAAGTAAAATCCCTTTCTTTTTTCATTACTCTTGGTACGAGGGCAGGTCAGCAAATAGCTCACAAACGGCTTTTACAAGAAGGAAAACTAAACTAAATTAGATTTGAACAAGAGAAACATTTATAATTTAACTCACTCCTTTAACAGTGCAAAGATAGGTCCATTTGGTTCATTGTATGTTCGTAAGTTCGTCATGCAAGCATTGTCTCAACGCTTGATCGCCGCCGCTTCTCCTTTTTCGAGCACGTTGTTCGCCTTTCTCGGGAAGTCACAGCCGACGAGATGCTCAGGCAGGCTGTGGGGGCGAGTTACGGAAAGAAGCCGTGCTCATCCTGGAGACGTTATCTGGGTTGCCCTCGCAACACCTTGCTAAAACAGACCGCCACCTCACCAACAGAACTGCAGGCCGCATGGGACGGGGCTAGCAAACGTGATAATGGATATTGTCAGTCGACGCAACGGGCCCAGGTCATCTAAATGAACTATTGACTATTGATTGAGTTCGTCTAGGTATCCACCGTGAGCGCACTTTCCGAAAATTCAATCGATCATGCATTATGCTGTAAGCTAAACCATGCGAACATCCTATTGCAGTTACTACACTGTATATCGTTACTCGCCTGTCACTTCGAATCATCTTTTCTACCACCACACATATGCTTCTGTTGCAATCTGCACAGGACGACTTGATCGGGCTTCATCAGCAATTTTTGAAGGTCCTTGCAAAAATGAAACCACTGTTTTACGAGACAATTACTTCTCACAGGAATCAGGAAGCAGTTTCTTAAGACTACTCCTTGCATGACGTACTTTTGCCAAATACTGACTTACTTTCCGTGTCCAAAAACTACGTTCTATATATTGCATCCATTATCCAGCGACATGGATTGCCTTGTCATTTGTCTCCAGCATGTCGCACCTATTACATGTTTCCTGGAGGTTGGGGCAGGTCATCAGGTGATCTTGGTCCTGTATTGTGCCACAATCGCATGTGTCATTCATTATCTGTGTATCCCCATCACTTCATATTCCTCTTGCACCGTGATACACCAGTTTGGAGCCTGTTCAGCGACTTCCACGTTGTCTTTGGTAGATGATGTCCGGGAGCAGGTTCCTTCCAAAGTTCCATCTCTGGGGCCTGCACCAATTCGTGCCGCCTCTCGATGCGGCGACTTTCAGGGTTTGTCTGTATGAGGTTTGTTGTTTTTAGGAAGCTATGTCTGGATTTGAGTCTTGTGTTTTGTACCTGATGTCCAAACATTGGGTGCCTTGGGTCGTGCTCATTTATTTCTCGTTCGTTTTCTGCTGCGGCGCTTCTTCGAATCTGTGGGGTTGCTATGCCAATTATGGGGTATATTTTATCAATGGGAGGTGGGTTTCAGGCACCCTGATACTATCCAACCTGCCTCATTTTTTGCTGAATCAACTAATGTTTTTGGCAAAGATGGTGCCATAACTGGCTGCGAGTCTACATTTCTCTACTGTTTTGGATCATTATGGATGCCGCCAGACCACGGATTTGCCTGGAATTCACACTAGTCGACGACTTACACTTGTGTTCACGGAAACGTGGTGTTGTTTTCCGTCGGGACTTGTTATTTCGTTCTTTTTTTGTGATTTCTTCCATCCGTTTATCCTGGTCTGGACGCCGGCTGAATGGAACTACGCTTATACCTGTGTCGTATTTCACGGGTTAGTTCTGCCGGTTCACCTTCATGAATTTGGCGTGTGGGAATTTTAGATGCTACTATGATGAGCTGAATACAGCTGGGGAGAGATGCCAGACTCACTCACACGCTGAGTGTTGTCCTTACGACCTCTTGTGGTTATCGAAAAGGCACGACAAACTGCGTTAGATGCCTTCCCACCTTTCTACCTTGCGGGTTACATGTTTACGGAAAGGCTTCGGTGGTAACCCTGAGGCAAAATCTGCATCCTATGCTATCTCCAGTCGTCTCGATGAATGTCTTGCCACTGGCAAAAGGTAGCTTAGGCTCTGTGAGTGAGGTTGACAAAAGGCGCAGTTTCTTCCTCACTTTAAACCAAATCTCCGCGCAAGTCACCCATTTCAGCGGACACAGCAAGAGATACAACTGTCCACACGGCTGAACAAAGAGAGTGGTCTTCATCACTTGTGATGGACAACTATTATAAACTAATGTGCCAAATAAAAACACATAACAGTACGCCGTTTTAAATTATGTGCTCCGTGAGCACGAACATTGTTGTGTATCTATACTGCGTACGTGCATGCGACACCTAACGGCTACTGCCTATAATAATCATACAATTGGATATTGCTGGCATCTTTCCAAACTTACCAACTGAATTTGTTATCTATCCATACCATTCCATTCTGTGACGTACTCTTGTACATATTCTTCTTTTACCCAATCTCAAACATTTTTTTTCAAAGATCTCCAAACATTCCTGTTTCATTTCATTTGTATATTATTTATAACTGTGGTTAAAGTATATGGAAGTTTACCTTCGCTATGTGCAATGACAGTTTTTACTTTGTCCTGCGGTGCGACTTGCCAAGGATTTCTGATGTTGGTTTACTAATCCAAAGATCAAGGCTTTTCTTCTTCTTCATCGTTTTTTCTTCCTTAATCCTTTTTGCCCCTTCATCCTTTTTTTTTCTTTTTTTCTTTTCTTGTCTTCTCTGTCTTCCTTCCTTCCTTCCTTTCATCCGTCTTCCTTCTTCAGTCTTCCTTCTTTCTTTAGCCATATTTCTACTATCTTCTTTCTTCTTCTGCTTTCTTCATCTTGTTCTTGTTTTTCTTCTCTTTTCTTCTTTTTTTTCTTCGTTTTTCTTGCTTCGTCCTCCATCATCATTCCTCCTTATCCCTTCTTCTTGCTTCCTCCTTCCTTATTTCTCATTTCTAACTCTTTCCTTCCTTCTTCTTCTTGTTCTTCTTCTTGTTCTTCTTCTTGTTCTTCTTCTTGTTCTTCTTCTTGTTCTTCTTCTTGTTCTTCTTTTTCTTCTTCTTCTTGTTCTTCTTCTTGTTATTCTTCTTGTTATTCTTCCTCTGCTTCTTCTTTTCCTCCTCCTTTTCCTCTCCATCTTCTTCAACGTGTATCCTAAAAAAAAATACCCTGTGTCGTTGCGTCGTAGTTTACAGCAAGGCTGCGTTATCTGCATTTCGGCCCGATATTTCCGATCTCAGCCTCCCCCCCCCCCCGTCCGCCGCCCCCCCCCCCCCCTCCTTCGTAGTACGGATTAAGCAGATAAGTTCGCAAAAGCCGGAAGTGGCGGTACACAGGCTCCCCCATCCAAAGAGCTATAAAGAGGCCAAGACACCCATCAAATGATCCACGAGGACGGAATGGAGAGACCAGCACAATAGAATACAAGCCAGAAAATGACAACAGCATATACAAACTCTGCAGAGATGGGCAGACAAAGATCTTCAGACTCAGAACGGGACATTGTAGACGCAAGGCACACCTCCACAGAATGGGTCTCAGAGACACTGCCACGTGCAATTGTAGCGCACCACGGCCAACAGCAGAGCACATTCTGCAGGACTGCACCACTTATGCAGACCACAGAGAAATAGTCTGGGCCGGGAGAGAGACCATGCCTAAAACGCTGTGGGAGACCGCTGAAGTCCTAAACGCACAGTTTCCTTCGTGAACTTCACCGGGCTAGCAGCACAGCATCAGTTGGCGTGGCTTGGCTTGGCTTCTCAATCTCCCACTACCAAACCCTGTGAGGGCTTAAGTAGCAGAATGTAGTCCAGAGAACGGAATGCGTTGTGTCGTAGTTTACAGCCTGACTGCGTTATTTGCACCTTTCGGTCCAACTCATCCGACTTCAGCAAGCATTTTTTGTGTACCGGGTTAGCATTCCCTCTTCGATCCCTTCTCCTTGGCCAGTCTGCCCTGCTGCAGCCTGCTATCCAGGATACCGCGTGGAGGTATAGAAGGGTCTTGGCAGCTTTTGTTCCCTGGCCCAGACGCTACCAGTCACCTATGGGTCGCTGACCACTGCAGCTTATGCGCTGCTCAGCATCTTGATCCCACAGCATAAGTTGATCGTAAACCTCACCGGACTAGCAGCGCAGCATCAGTTGATCGTGAACCTCACCGGACTAGCAGCACATAATCAGTTGATCGAAGAAGGAGAATTAACTGATATCTTAATCACTGCGATGCCTGTCCATTGGCCAGACTACACTAGTGCAGTATGTTTCCAGGGCCGCCACTTAGAAGCGGACTAGGGTCTTGGTTAGCTGTGGCTCACTGATTCTGATGCAAACACTTAGATTTGAGGCTCTGGCTGCTGTCAGATCAGGCACCTCTTCATCGTGGCCAAGAGCGCGGTTCAAATCCCGCTATACTTAATCTGACAGACCAGACATGTCATGGATTATTTCATAGTATGACTGCATCTTTCTCGTTGACCATTCTGAGAAGAAGGGAAACTCTCCGAGCTAATGCTCTGCCGTCGGTACTTTCAGCAATGGGAGTTGTTGTTGTTGTTGTTGTTGTTGTTGTTGTTGTTGTTGTTGTTGTTGTTTGCGAGTAGGATGACTTTTTTTTAGTTCGACCTGAAAAGAACGTTAACTGCCGGGTTGCGGTAACTTTCTTAACATCCCGAGCGTGCTGATGAAGGTAGACCGGGTCCTCCAGGCGGTTCCGCTATGAATGGATTCAACTGCCCGTCACTCGATCACGTCGATCACCCACCTCGTTGGCCATGCTGCCTCAAAACAGCCCGTTTCCAGGAAGGACAACGAGAAAACCGGGATGAGGGGGTCTTGACCAGTACTTGACCCTGAATAACATGTCTGACCAGTCACCTGACTCTGACTACCATATCTGACCAGTACCTGACCCTGACTAACATGTCTGACCAGTACCTGACACTGACTAACATGTCTGACCAATACCTGACCATGACTAACATGTCTGACCAGTACCTGATTATGACTAACACCTTTGATCAGTATATTTTACCTGACCCTGACTAACATAGTTTGATCAGTATATTTCACCTGACTCTGACTAACATGTCTGATCAGTATGTTTCACCTGACCCTGACTAGCACGTTTGACCAGTATATTTTGCCTGACCGTTGCTTACATGTCTGACCAGTATGTTTCATTTGACCCTGACTAACATGTCTGACCAGTATATTTTGCCTGACCGTGCCTTACATGTCTGACCAGTATGTTTTGCCTGACCCTCACTAACATGTCTGACCAGTATATTTTGCCTGACCGTGACTTACATGTCTGACCAGTATGTTTTGTCTGACCCTGACTAACATGTCTGACCAGTATGTTTTGCTTGACCCTGACTAACATGTCTGACCAGTATATTTTGCCTGACGAGATGTTAGTCTCCCTCCCGAAGCCATGGAAGAGACAGGCCATAAGGGAAAGGAAGTCAGTTCTACGAACCTTTTTTTCCATTTATTTCGTCCTGTCGATTACATGCATTAGTGTTTTACCGATGCCTGAATGGGGAACAAAGAAAAGTAACCTGCTAGGGATTCTGCAAAAGGATAGGCATTGGGCTGGCTACTTCATCCCGTGGAAACAACAAACCACATACAAGTAATTAGTTACGTGGAAATACACTGAATAGTCTCGCAGTAAAACGTCGGCCTCGGGTGCTGGAGGTCGCCGGTTAAAATCACAGTTTAGACCTGGATTTTTTCACGTGGACTTTCTGGCATTTCCCCACATCTCTGGATAGTACAGATCGGACACCCGTGTGCAGTGTCGCGCAAGTTAAAAAACCCTCTGCAGTTGAAAATCGGAAAGAGTAGGTTTAATGGCTGCTGCTCGGGCCTTATTTAAAATTATGTTCAAAATCTAGCTAATCTACTACAACATCCTCGCCGGTGCTACGGAGGTCGTGCATTGTGCTGGGAAACAAAAAAAAAATCAAACAAATCAATGAGAACAGAGCACTTATGGGTTAAACCGTGTGCAATGAAGTTGATTCTTGGACTGAACTAATAATAATAGTTGTCCATCACAAGTGATGAAGACCACTCTCTTTGTTCGGCCGTGTGGACAGTCGTAGCTCTTGCTGTGTCCGCTGAAATGGGTGACTTGCGCGGAGATTTGGATTAAAGTGAGGAAGAAACTGCGCCTTTTGTCAACCTCACTCACAGAGCCTAAGCTTCCTTTTGCCAGTGGCAAGACATTCATCGAGACGACTGGAAACTTGGACTGAACTACACTTAACTAAACTATACCTAACTAAACAATACTTATGAAAACTTTACTTAATTAAACTATACTTAACTAAACTATACTTACCTAAACTATACTTAACTACACTATACTTAACTAAACTGTACTTACCTAAACTATACTTAACTAAACTATACTAAACAAGAGATCAATGTGCTGAGCAGCGCATAAGCTGCAGTGGTCAGCGACCCATACTTGACTGCTAGCGTCAGGGCCAGCGAACCAGAGCTGCCAAGACCCTTCTACACCTCCACGCAGTGATCCTGGATAACAGACTGCAGCAGGGCAGACTGGCTAAGGAGAAGGGATCGAAGAGAGAATGCTAACCCGGTACTAAAAAAATGCTTGCTAAAGTCGGATGTGTTGGACCGAAAGGTGCAAATATCGCATTCAAGCTGTAAACTACGACACAACGCATTCCGTTGTCTGGACTACATTCCGCTACTTAAGCCCTTCCAGAGTTTGGTAGCGGGAGATTGAGAACGAACGAAGCCAATCCAAGCCATACTTAACAAAACTATACTTAACTAAACTATACTTAACTAAATTAACTATACACATTTGATGATTTGGGGGTGTACTTATTCAAGACCTATACTCCAGATGGAGCGGAAAAGGTTTTGGTTAATTTCCTTCATTTACGTTTTTATTAATTTATTTTACTCTCGTGTTATCGGGGCCTGAATAGAGCAAGGAAGAGGAATTTCGTAACCTGTTAACCACGTCTTGAGACACACCAGACTCAATAGATACTTGAACCGCATCAATACTCAGCAAAGTCTACTCAGCAGCATTTGCCACTGGGAGACGCTGCAGCAACTTCAGTGCCCTGAGACAAGCAGCTGAAACCCTTATAGACCATAAAGAGCAGGCTGAAAAGCAAATCTTCATTTTCCCAGACGCCCTCGCAGTGTTAATGGCGCTCATGAACCAGCACAAAAATGAACTCAGTGCTCTGGCAGACTCGCTCGAACGCCTGTCCTAGTGCTTTAAAAAAAAAAGCACAGTCCAGTGGATACGAGCCCACTGCAACATTCCAGGCAACGAGGAGGCAGAGGACTCGCCAGATAGGGAGGAATGCTGCAGCAGAGTGATACATAAATCACATACAATGAGACAAAAGCATTCATCAGAGCAACGTACAGTGGAAAATGGAAAGAAGACCACCCTGGTCACATAGAAAACGATGCCTACCATCAACTCTCCAGGGGAGACCATGTGATAATTCTCCAGCTATGCACAGGTCACAACAGACTTAGATGCCATCTGTACAAGTTCAAGATTGGCACTACAGACCTTTGTGCCTGCGGCACAGCCCCCATGAAGGCAGAACATATTTTGCAGTCCAGTCCACTATGTGCCGACAGAGAAAGTAGCATGTGGCAACAGCCAGTGTCCTTCCACGAGAAGATGTACGGAAGCGTACATAGCCTTGAGTCGACTGCTACCTTCGTTAGAGTCATTGAAATTGAGGCCTGAAGATGAACGAGAAAGAAGAAGAAGAATCCTTAGCACATGCCCTTCTGCAGACATTGCTCTCATTCTGATGAAACAGTTCGACATCTACTTATTGAGTTCAAGGCGCTTGCCGACATGAGGAAAAGATTCTTACAAGCACTGCCGACAATTACCAACACACTGTACAGAGCAGTGACACAACTGTAGAAGACCTGAATCTATATAAGAATGGCATTGGGCTGCCAAGAACAGGCTTGTTCAGGAGTTATGGGGTAACAACAATTTCCGGGTTGGGCATGTGGCCAGCTTTTATATGGGAAAGGGGATGTTCAACTGTTGTTTACTTACCCACAGAATGTCCCATTTGTCTGGCCAGGGAGGAAGAAGGTAGTTTCTAATAGACAAGCTTCAGACAGGGAGGAAGAAGGTAGTTTCTAATAGACAAGCTTCAGCCAGGGAGGAAGAAGGTAGTTTCTAATAGACAAGCTTCAGACATTGAAAAAGATGGCTGATAATAGTTTCATAGAGATCTGTGCACAGCCGGCACTAGAGTCTGTTCATTGGATTCTGTTCAAGTAGCTGTTAACTTAACTTAACTTAACTTAACGTCTTTATACTGGTTTAGAAGACTTGCAGAGTCTGTCTACAACCAGTTTAATTTACATTGACATGATCTAATAATAAATATGCGCATCCAGTCTATTCTTGAATGCATTAATTGACCTTGCCTCCCATATTTCTTGTGGCAATGTATCCCATGTAATCACCACTCTCCGACTGAAAGAATATTTCCCGATGTTTATTTTGAATCTTATCAAATTTTTTTCTTTGCTAGAAGCAATTTCTCTGAGTCTTTCCTGATAACTATAATTCTGGAATCCCACTATCAGCTTTGTCGCTCTTTTTTGTATTCTTCCCAGCATGTTTATATCCCCTCTACGATAAGGACTCCACACCTAATCTAGTCTAGGTTTAACTAATATGCTTTATACAGTTTCACTATTACTTCCATGCTGCTATGTTTAAATTTGAATTTATTTGATCACATTGCATTTGTCTTTTTCACTGCTACCTGGACTTGCTCACTCGTTTTACCTGTATGATCTATTATAACCCCTAGGTTCCTTTTATTTTCTATCATTGTAATATTGTTCTGGTCAATTCTATAATTATGTTCCATATTGGATCTACCCACGTGGATGACTGCATATGTATCTACATTAAATTCCATTTGCTAGCTCGCAGACTATTCTGGAATATTATCTTTTAGCGAATCGGTATTTTGAGTCAAACCAATATTGTGGTTTTTGAACATGTTGTTGCAAAATAAATTGTTTTACTAAAAACTTACTAGAGTTGCACGCTTTCTGTGAGCTTGATCTTCAGTTGAAACAAAATGGACGAGAAGACGGATTAATCATGCACGTAAAAACAAGGACATTGCAGCACACGATTAGGTCAATGTTATGACCTCGATAACTCATTTGATGTTGAAAGTGACAGATAGTGTGGATCCCTTTAAAGGCAGTTGGATCGGTTTGCTATAAACTGATATTTGTTTTACTATTAGCCATGACCAAGAATCCAGGATGAGAATTGGAGACTCCATCACAGTCACACAAAAAAACATCTTGTTGTCAGGTGTATACGAAGCGTGTTCAATTGAAACCGGACCTAACAGCTGAAGGATGTCGACTAGTTGACATTAATTGCAGAATGTAGGCAACATCCTTCAGCTGTTAGAAACCGATTCACCGCTCGCTGATCAACTCTGGACGGATTCTGTATCACACCCACCATGTTTTCAACGGTCTGCTGAGGAAACTATGAGTCGGAAGATAATGCAATTTTGCAAACTTGACGGCTGGTATCTGTTGTATACATCAGAAGTTACGTCATCATGCGCATCGTACGTATTTTTACTTGGTGCAGTTAGGTCCGGTTTCAATTGAACACCCATCGAATGTAGATATATATATATATAAACATACATATGGCTTGACTTCGTTCGTTCTCAATCTCTACCAAACCATAAATGGGCTTAAGTAGCAGAATATAGTACAGAGAGCGGAATGCGTTGTGTCGTAGTTTACAGCTTGACTGCGATATTTGCACCTTTCGGTCCAACACATTCGACTTCAGCAAGCAATGTTTTAGTACCGGGTTAGCATTCCCTCTTCGATCCCTTCTCCTTAGCCAGTCTTCTCAGTTGCAGCCTGTTATCCAGGATCATCGCTTGGAGGTGTAGAAGGGTCTTGGCAGCTCTAGTTCGCTGACCCTGACTTTAGCAGTCAGCTATGGGTCGCTGACCACTGCAGCTCATGCGCTGCTCAGCATCTTGATCCCATATACATAGATCAAGGAACAGTCAGGCAAGCCAACATGATCCCCAGGATGGTTGTACGATCTATGGCAGGGACTGTCATTCACGCATCGGCCTTTAGGGCCAGAGCAGACAGTGTCTAAATACAGGAGACAGATCGACAAAACTCACAGGGCGCCTGTAGAGACCGAGACGCCTATCTATAGATAGGTAAAGTAAATGATGGCGTCCTACCGGCTGCGGGTCTACATTGCTCTGGTGTTTTAGTTCATTATGGATGCCGCCACACCACGGATTTGTCTAGAATTCCCACTAGTCGACGACTTACACTTGTGTTCACGGAAACGTGTCTTTCTTTTCCACAATGACTGTTTAATTCGTTGGTTTAGTTTCTTCCGTTCGATTATCCTGGCCTGGGCATCGGCTATATGAATTATCACTGTCTAGTTCACACGGCTGAACGTCACGAGATTGGCATTCTTCGACCTCATTGGATTACACGGAAACTTGATATAATTTTTTACTTGGATTACACGGAAACTTGATATAATTTTTTATTTGGATTACAAGGAAACTTGATATAGTTTTTTACTTGGATTACACAGAAACTTGATATCATTTTTTACTTGGATTACACGGAAACTTGATATAATTTTTTACTTGGATTACACGGAAACTTGATATAATTTTTTACTTGGATTACAAGGAAACTTGATATAGTTTTTTACTTGGATTACACTGAAACTTGATATCATTTTTTACTTGGATTACACGGAAACTTGATATAGCTTTTTACTTGGATTATACTGAAACTTGATATAGTTTTCTATTTGGATTACACGGAAAATTGATATAGTTTTTATTTGGATACACCGAAACTTGATATAGTTTTTTACTTGGATTACACGGAAACTTGATATAGTTTTTTACTTAGATTACACCGAAACTTGATATAGTTTTATACTTGAATTACACGGAAACTTGATATAGTTTTTACTTGGATTACACGGAAACTTGATATAGTTTTCTATTTGGATTATACCGAAACATGATATAGTTTTTTACTTGGATTACACGGAAAATTAAATAGTTTTTTACTTGGATTATACCGAAACGATATAGTTTTCTATTTGGATTACACGGAAACTTGATATAGTTTTCTATTTGGATTATACCGAAACTTGATATAGTTTTCGATATGGATTAGTTAGTGGGCTCGGTTTGTGGTGTTGTTCACTCTGACTATGCTGACACAGCTGCTCGGCTTCGTCGGTTATCTTGTGTCGTATTTCTACGGTCCAGTGCACACGGCTGAACTTGATGAGAATTGTGCCCCTCTCCATTTTTGATGATAGGGCTAATTTTTGCGTGGCTAAAAATATACGTAGAGGCAAGCGACGGACTCGCAGATCGGTTAACCACGCTCTGCCGCCCTTGTCCCAGTTGACATGGGATCCAAGCTCCAAGTAAAAAATAGAATTGTCAAAATGCGTTTTTTCGGTTTATTGAAAAAGGTGCGCACAGATGGATAAGCAATAGATAACAAAACAAGGGATAATAATGTTTGCTTAGGCGAATGAGGCGCGTTGGGTCAGTCAACCACATTCATGACCCACAGCTATAGTGTGGTTCGAAGCCTCGTCCAGGGTGGAGGCGGAGGGTGCTACTTGCTGGAGCCATACCGTACGGGGACGGCCTCTTTTGCACCTCCAGCTGGTGGGGGGGGGGGGCGGTGGATGAAAAACTTTTGGCGCTGAGGAACGGCTTGTGTAGTATCTTGTGGGCAGATGTTTCCTGGTCCAGCCGTAGACCATGACCGAACAAAGAAACTCGACGCCGATCAAGTGTTTCTGAGATTTGGTGGAGGGGTATTTTAGCGGAGACCTCCAGGTTGTGGATGTAGTCATGCCATCGAATGCCCAGGATACGCCGCTGGATGCGCAAGTGAAAGGCTTCCAGTCTCGACATTTCATGTTTCAGCAATTTCCATGTTTCTGAGCCATAAAACAGATTAGGACGACGCAGGACTGGTAAATGTGGATTTTTGTACCAAGGGAGATCTTGCCTCGGAGATCGTGCATAGCGGACGCAGCTAGTCCGATCCGTAAAAACTGGGAAGGTAGTGGAATCTACATTGACACACTCCAACCACGACATAGAAAACAACCCGCATACAAGCAGAGGAACCTCTACCAATTGCTGAGCTGACGCAACAGCTGTTCGTGCAGCAACACAGACTCTTAACAGTCAAATCGCAACTACAAAGGAAACGGTCCTTCTGGAAGATTTCAGCCGAGTACTCTAAGCCATCTCAAGCCCAAAACAAGATAGACTCACAGAACAACAAAGAAAACGGTCCTTCTGGAAGATTTCAGCCGAGTACTCTAAGCCATCTCAAGCCCAAAACAAGATAGGCTCACACAACTACAAAGAAAACGGTCCTTCTGGCAGACTTCAGGAAAGTACTGTAAGCCATATCAAACCAAAAACAAGATAGGCTCACACAACTACAAGGAAAACGGTCCTTCTGGCAGACTTCAGGAAAGTACTGTAAGCCATATCAAACCAAAAACAAGATAGGCTCACACAACTACAAAGAAAACGGTCCTTCTGGCTAACTTATTGAGAGTACTCCAAGCCACCTGAAGCCCAAAAACAAGATTCTCTCACGAAATTAAATAAAACATCGGATTGCTGTCCCAAAGACAACATATCTAGTTCATCGGGGGATTCCCGTCCACTGTGAGATTTCTTTTAAAACGAGAAAGCTGATGAGCTAGCATTCGCATGTAGTGGCAGCATGCAGACTCGTCATCCACAGAGCTCTACAGAACGAACCTTGGCAGATCTGAAGATCTTTGTCTGCTCATCTCCGCCAAGTTTGTCTATGCTGTCATTCTCTGGCTTGTATTCTTTGTGTTGGTCTCTATTCTGTCCTCATGTATCGTTTGATGAGTGTCTTTGCTTCTGTATAGCTCTGTGGATGGCGAGTCTGTGAGTGCCACCACTTCCGGCTTTTAATGAGTGTGTCTGCTTTCTCGTTTCCAAGGATTCCCAACTGGACCGGAATCCCCTGAAGGACTAGATCTGTTTCATTTTTGAGACGCGGATCCGATGAATTTTATCTGGTGTGAGAGTCTATCTTGCTATGGCTTGGAGTACTTTCCTGGAGTCTGTTAGAATGACCGTTTTCTTTGTAGTGTTTTGACTGATTAAAAATTATCGTTTCAGCAAGAACAGCTGTCGCTTCAGCTCTGATATTGGTACATTTCTTTTCTGCTATAAACATTCCCAAAAACTGATCCATTAAATTGAAATTTGCGGTTTTGACCTCATGAATCGGACAGTGAATGTCAAAGGTAGTTAAAGAAACAAAAGAGAATGCCGTGTGCGAGCCGCCAATTCCGACTTTTACAAGCTCATCTGCTGTCTCATTTCCAAAGATCCCACAATTTGTGGGAATCCAATGCAGGACTAAATCTGGTTTTTTTTTAATCCGTTGTGACGAAATTTCATAAAATGAAAACCAGCATAACTGTGAACTTCTTTAGGTCCAAGTTTTGTTTTGTGAAATCAACAGACAAAATCAATGCAGTTTGTTGAACTCATTTACTCTGTTTTACCTACGAATCAATCAGCACGAAACGGGAAAGCGGTTTGACATTTCACATGAACCCGAATCCAATGGTTTCTAAATTGCCTCAGAAATATCAAGGTTTCAGAAAACAAACAAAAATGTTAAAATTAATAAAAGAAATGTCATTACATTATTTATGTTCATTGCTTGATTCCAGGAGGGTTTAGAGGACGTCGTGGGCTAGTGGTTAAGTGACACGGCTCACAATCTGAAGGTACTGGGTTCGATCCACATCACAGCAAAGGCCGTTTACCCCGGAGACGCAAACGCTTAGCAAATGCAAGAGGAAGCAAACCCTTACATAAAATGCATGTCGAAGTCGGATGCACTGGGCTGACAGGCGCAAAATTAAAAACCACAGTGCAACACACACCGCCTTGAGGATTACAGAAATCAGGCGAACGCAAAAAAAAATAAAAAAAGATTCCAGGAGAAAGGTTTAAAGAAATGAAGAATAAAGCTGCTTGCATCATCAGATTTCAGTGCTGTCGGGGCCCAAAAGGGGAATAATGAATAGTAACACTGTAACCTGTCAGTCTCGTACAAGGTGACTGGGGCGGGGGCGGGGGGGGGGTTGGTTTGTTGCTGGTTAGCTCATTCTGTATTTAGTATCAATAATTCAATCAACCAGAGCCCGTCGCTGCTCTTGGTGATCAGGCCAATGACAGCATCCCCGCCAGCATGACAGTCATGGGCTGCTCATTCTGCCGCTCTCCTGGTGTAATAATGTAATCTTAGTTTCTTCTCATATTCTCTTTTCTGTGTTTTTTTTTTTAGGTTCACCTCTCTTTATTTTGCCTTGAGGATTTCATATAAGACTCTGCCTAGCTATGTTGGACCGAACCTTCTTCAGCTTATGTTTTATCCAGCCCCATTTTCTTCGCTGAATTTGTTGTTCCATTGGCTGATGTTGGCTACTTTCCCACAAGTCTTCATCGCTCACCCTGTCCTGCCACTTTATGCTCATTATCCTTCGTAGGCATCTGTTAACGAATGACGGGAGTCTTTGTTGTGTGACCTTGGTCGTTGTCCATGTTTCCGCTCCATACCGCAGCACCGACTTGACACTTGCGTTGAATATTTTAACATCGGTCTGAGTTAATCTCTCCAGTTCTTCATATATTGTTTATTGTCAGGAATGCCCCTCTTGCTTTTCCAATTCTGATCCTTACGTCTGCATCTGCACCTCCTGATGTGTCACTTGTGCTGTCCAAATGGGTAAAGGCATATATTTCTTCCAACCGCTCTCCCTCTAAAATGATTGGCTCTTTGTTGTAAGTGCTAAGTTTTGATTGGTTGATTGATTGGTTGGTTTGTTATTATTACAGCAGCATATGGACTCTTGCCCTTTGGCCTAATGCCATATCGTGGTATCTATAAGTGTGTGAGCTGCTGTTTAGTTATAGTCCCTTACAAAGTGTTCCATTTGTCTGGCCTTGGAGGAAGACGCTCTTTCCTACACCGACAAGGGCCCGACATTCCGAAAAGATGGTATTCAACAGCTTTATAGGGATGTGAGCACAGCCGGCGCTTTGGGGAATGTTCTAATTGGATTTTGTTCAAATGATTATTAGGCTGTGTGTGTTTAATGTGAAGTATGAAAATGAGAGAAATTCAAACAAAACTAACAGATAATACAACTTGGAATTATGATCCGGTAAGTCTCATGAGAGGATCACATTGAACGATATATGCCTACCCAGGAGAATGGCTACATGTCTACACTGATGGGTCTACGTTTAAGGCCACCATTAAAGCAGTATGTGTATATGGAGTCTACATAGAGTATGAAGACAAAACATCTGATGACCTGTTTGATGCCAGTGATGAGAAATGCTCAAATTATGCGGCAGAAATAACAGCACTGGAAGTAGCTCTGTACCACGAAGATTGTATTTGATGCTTTCCCATGAAAAGCTCAAATAATGTTCGCTAATATGACAAAGGCCCGTTGCGTCGATAGACCACTATCATGTTCATCTGCTGAGGCTGTTTTTTTAATCGTAGCGTATCGACCGAAATCTGTACAAGCTTCCCGGCTGGAGCCGAGTACTCCGCTTTCTTGAGATGAGGGCCGCGAGGAGTGTGTTAGACCAATGTTTGTGTCAGGCTTTCCTTGTCTGTCCGTGTCCAACTTTCTGTTCTTTTCCGTGTTCCGCCGTCAAGGTTTCTGATTGTGTCCACCTTTTTGTCAGCGTGACCGTTTCTGGGCAGAGAATACGAGTTTGGGATATGTATCGTGTAACCTCCGGTGGAGAGTGACAGAAGGAAATCGGCTTCAGTCCGAGCAGGGAGGTCTAGGACGGAATTCTGGTGTGCAGTTAAGTGGAACGTTGGACTCCATTATAGACCGGTCTCTAACAGCTTACGCTTGGCATGATCTGCAGCGAAATGCAGCATAACAAACAGGATAACCAATCGAAAGCACATCAATTCCACAGAAGAAAGTCCCTGATACCACCTGCTGAAAGAGTTTTAAAATATAATCAAACAGGAACCACATTACGTAAGAAAACGACACAAACACCGGAGCGAGCCGAGAGCGTAGCCATTAAGGCGCGGCCATCATTTTTCGCAAAAAGTGATCTATACAGACTCATTATCTGCAAGCTCTAGAAGATGGTGATATTTGCATAAATATCCCTAGATGCCAACAAACTACTCACATCCCATGAAGTCAGAATAGTTACGCAATGGAACCCTGGTCACACAAACATACATGACAATGACAAGGCAGACAGACTGGCTAAGAAGAAATCAAGTCAAGAACAACAATACACAACAACAACACTACAGACAGTAAAAAAACTACTGAAGACTGCAAACAAAGACACCTGGCTGAATAGATGGGCATTAGGAAATACTTGGAGAGAAATCTACAAACATATGGCCATCCACAATCCCAAAGACAATATTGTTGATTTTAAACAGTTTGGTTTTCGTCATGTTGATATTCAACCCCAATTTGCCAGATTGTTCTTTCACCCTATGGGTTTCTCTTGCATCTGGCTGTTCCTGTGTGACTAAAATGCTAGTTTGATAGAGCTAGGATTTCTTTCTGACTTTGTATTAAACAGTAAGACATTTACTTGTTAAACTGTAAGATACTTAAGGGTTAAACAGTAACACATTCAAGTGTTAAACAGTAACACATTCAAGTGTTAAACAGTAAGACATTTAAGTGTTAAACAGTAACCCATTTAAGTGTTAAACAGTAACACATTCAAGTGTTAAACAGTAACCCATTTAAGTGTTAAACAGTAACACATTTAAGTGTTAAACAGTAACACATTCAAGTGTTAAACAGTAACCCATTTAAGTGTTAAACAGAAACCCATTTAAGTGTTAAACAGTAACCCATTTAAGTGTTAAACAGTAACACATTTAAGTGTTAAACAGTAACACATTTAAGTGTTAAACAGTAACACATTTAAGTGTTAAACAGTAACACTTGTAATACTTGACGATCAGATCTCAATATAAAACAAAACGCTGTCGAATATGTTAAACCATAAAAAAAAACTATATTTATTACAAAAGAATTTGTAACAACATGATAAAAACAAAATATACGTAATAAACTTCAACATATATGGACATAGGGACATATTAACAATTGACAACCTGGAGTATAGCTATTGGACACCTAAGCACCACAGGGCACTGCACAGTTTTTTAATTAATTACTAGAGCTAGATACATGACCAAATGGGAAACAGAACATACTGGCTACACAAAAAACGATGCCTATTACCAGTTGAACAGAAGCGAGCAGGTCGTGGTCTTCAGACTTCGCACTGGCCACAATAGACTGAGGCCCCACCTATTCAACAAATTGAAGATAGGTGGTACCGACGAATGCTCGTGCGGTACCGGTAAAATGACCGATGAGCATTTGCTGCAAAACTGCCCGACATACGAGGATCAGAGAGAGCAGATGTGGCCATCACCAGTGGCAACACTAGACAAGCTCTATGGCAGTGTCGACAGCTCAGGATGATAGCTGCTTTTTTCGAAAAAATAAAGGTTGATGTCTGACTGCGTACGATGAAGAAGAATAATAATAATTAATTATTAGAACCTATCAAGACGTTAAATAAACAAGAGGATACCACAAATCACAGTATGCCCTATTTTTGTTGTCATCGATTAGTTGTTTTCGTTCGTTTTTTTTCCCCTGACGAAGGCCTTGCTGGGGTACGTGAAAATCATTATGTTTTTATCCTAGTTCTGTCACTGAGTCAATACTTATATGTATCGACTTGATGATAATGAACATTTGTGCTCGTAAGAACTGCATTACTGAAACGCGTCGTGATAAGATTAAGTTTCAGATATTGATCCAACTGCTTTGTGTTGTCTGTGGAGAGATCGTGTTATTCTAGGCGTTCTACTGTATCATCTATCCGTTGAACTCGTGGTCTTTCTCTTGTTTGGTGAACAAGTTTGACAAGAAAATAATTACACGGTTGCATTGGTGAGGGGAATAAATAACGCAGATACAGCACTGGAGCAGAAGCAATAACGGAGGATGTATAACGGCTGAATGGTTTCCATCAGCGACATCGGAAGACACATAGAAGAACAATTTACACATTGTCTTTGTGCCCTTATTCTTCTTCTTCTTCTTCTTCTTCTTCTTTTATTTCTTCTTGTTCTTTTCTTTCTTCTTGTACTTCTTGTTCTTGTTCCTCTTCTTCTTCTTCTTCTTCTTCTTCTTCTTCTTCTTCTTCTTCTTCTTCTTCTTCTTCTTCTTCTTCTTCTTCTTCTTCTTCTTCTTCTTCTTCTTCTTCTTCTTCTTCTTCTTCTTCTTCGTCTTCTTCTTCTTTCCTTTCTTCTTCTTCTTCTTCTTCTTCTTCTTCTTCTTCTTCTTCTTCTTCTTCTTCTTCTTCTTCGTCTTCTTCTTCTTTCCTTTCTTCTTCTTCTTCTTCTTCTTCTTCTTCTTACTGTTCTTCTTTTCTTCTTCTTCTTCTTCTTCTTCTTCTTCTTCTTCTTCTTTTTCTTCTTCTTGTTCCTCTTCTTCTTCTTCTTCTTCTTCTTTTTCTTCTTCTTGTTCCTCTTCTGCTTCTTCTTCTTCTTCTTGTTTTTCTTCTTCTTTCCTTTCTTCTTCTTCTTTTTCTTCTTCTTCTTCTTCTTCTTCTTTTTCTTCTTCTTGTTCTTCTTCTTCTTCTTCTTCTTCTTCTTTTTCTTCTTCTTGTTCCTCTTCTGCTTCTTCTTCTTCTTCTTGTTCTTCTTCTTCTTTCTTTTCTTCTTCTTCTTCTTTTTCTTCTTCTTCTTCTTCTTCTTGCTCTTGTTGTTGTTGTTGTTATTCTTCTTCTTCTTCTTCTTCTTCTTCTTCTTCTTCTTCTTCTTTCCTTTCTTCTTCTTCTTCTTCTTCTTCTTCTTCTTCTTCTTTTTTTCTTCCTCCGTTACCTCATCTACCTCTTCTTCGTCTTCTTCTCATTCATCTTGCCATTATTTAAATAAAAAAGCCGCTTTTAATGAAGAAACCGTTTTCTATAATGCAAAAGTCCACTTTTTAAGACCACCTTTTACAAAGAGACCACTTTTAATGAAGGAGACCACTTTATATAAAGAAGGAAACTACTTTTTACAAAAAGAGCAGTTTATTAAATGAGAAAGACCACTTTTTAAGACCAATTTTGACAAAGTGACCACTTTTAAGGTTTCGACCAATTTATATAAAGACACACCATTTTTTACAAAGAGAACTTTTAACGAAGACACCACTTTTTTTTAAACAAAGAAACCCTATTTAATTATGAGACCTCTTTATATAAAGAGAGAGACCAATTTTACCAAAGAGACCAATGTTAATGAAGAGACCAATTTATATAAAGAGAAAGCCCACTTCTACCAAAGAGACCACTTTTAATGAAACGACAACTTTATATAAAGAAAGAGAACGTTTTCTACAAAGAAACCATTTTTTGTAAACTAGTCATTTTTGGAATAGTCCGCAAAGCAAATTGTCATTCATGTTTTTTATTTAAACTAGTTAGGAATGGATTACTACAATGAACAAATCCATTCATCGTAGCAGTAGGCTCTTTAGGGGTGATAAAGTAATGAAGATCAATAGAGATCTATAAACTTAAAATAAATTTAATTCTTTTTGTTCGTTCATCCTCAGATCAAAGTACCGGCCTCTCTTACATCTTCAGGTCAAAGTCTCTGGCTTCTCTTACATCTTCAGGTCAAAGTCTCTGGCTTCTCTTACATCTTCAGGTCAAAGTCTCTGGCTTCTCTTACATCCTCAGATCAAAGTCTCTGGCTTCTCTTACATCTTCAGGTCAAAGTCTCTGGCTTCTCTTACATCTTCAGGTCAAAGTCTCTGGCTTCTCTTTCATGCTCAGATCAAAGTCTCGCGAGGCCAGTATTGTTCTCTCTTCCTGCTTGAGCATGCAGCTTTTTAGGATGTGTTTCACGGTCATGGTATGATCCCCACATGGGCATCTGTCCCAAACCTCATTTTATTGTAAAGATGACCCTTGAGTCTGTTATGCCCAGTTCTCATTCTGAAGATGATGACTTGCTCTTCTCTAGTTAAGTTAAAGTAGCTGACTTCTTTTCGGAAGTCGGGGTGTTGATCAGCCGATTTTACCCTGAAGTTGGCTTTAATTATGGTCTTGGCCTCGTATGTGATACTCAGGTCTGTTTGTGGGGATGCTCCTCCACTCTTTGCTAGTTTGTCTGCAGCTTTATTGCCTTCAATATTGCAGTGGGATGGGATCCACTGTATGACCAACCTTGGGTGTTCTGCCGAGAGCTGTGTCAGGGAGAACATACATTGCTCGAGATCTTCCTCTTTGTGTTGTTCTAGTGCTGCTAATACTGACGGAGCCTGTAGCCCATTCGACATTGAGCTGATTTTCTAGACTGTAGTTACAACATGCCAGTGCTCGAATTCACGCATGGACAGACAATAATCCTGGACTTGGTTTGCGCCTGGTCCGACCGTTCCTCCAGTCGATCCAACTGTAAATGGGTACCTGACGTATAAGTTGGGGAAGGAAAAGAACAAAAAGGAAGGGAACTGGCCAGCCCACCTCATATATCCTGCGGTTTAGTGCCTGGAGATTTATCTTCATCCCCAACGGCAACTTTTGCCATGGGACTTGCCTTAACATTTATTACAGGTCAGGAATACTTTGTTTTCTTGATGGATATCGCCATCCCGTATTAAAATATCGGCTGCGGCTTTTAAGGTCTTTACTACGTCACGACAGTTATTAGAGTATTTTCCCGTTGTTACAACTCGAGTATTTTCTTCTTCGATCATTAGTCGGTAATAGAGCCTTGCAACTTCACGAGATTTGGCTTTGTTAACTGAGCCATCTGTATATACGCGTCTACTTATTTATGATGGGAATTTTTTTTTTTGTTTTGTGGCGGTGACAAGACGTTTTGTCTACCTCGGAGTTCTTGTCAGTGAGAGACACAAAAAACGTACGGAAGGAAAATGGGTAGGAGAGGTGGTAAAAGAAAAAGTAGAAAGCCAAGAACAGGGAAAGATTTTTTAGATTTACCCTGCCTTGCTCAAGCCCAGCCAGCTAAGGAGGCAACTCGTCATCAAGCTACCACGACAGCAAATGTGCTGAGCGGTGTGGACACTTGAGCAGCCGTGGTCATCCACTGCACCCGAGTTCATAACCAGTCGTCCTGACTTGTCTAGCCACTGGTTAAAGTAGGACTCGGACGGGAGAGTGAGGTCGACAAACTGCGCAATCCGTCTTCACTTAAATAAATTTAATTGCGCAAGTCACTGTCTTTTCATGTATCCAGTATTAAGACAGTCGAGCCCTGTGATGACAGTCGAGCCCTGTGATGACGGTCGAGCGACGAAGCGGAGAGCGTAAGTTCGCTGACATGCTAAACTACAGTCAAAAAGCTGCGTCAGTCGCGGGTCTCCTGTCTGAGCAATAATCGGATGAGATACATGGATTTGCTGACAATCATGATCACCGTCTCGCGAACTTTCTATGCTTTCCACTGCCTGCGAGTATGCAGATCCCAAATCGGACTCATCAGCCATCCCAGTCAGCCATCTATTTGTGTTCGCCTGTTGTTTATTTCCTTTGTGGTTTTCATCATCTCTCATGTGATTTTGCGTTTTTCCATTGTGGAATTTGGAATGTTTGTTTCAGATCTCTAGCGGAATCAAGATGCTGAACGGTGACTGAGTTGTGGCGGCTTAGCGACCCAAAGCTGTCTGATAGCGTCAGAGTCAGGGACCAAGATTTGTCTCAAACCGTCCCCACCTGCACGCGGTGTACCTGGATCACAGGATGCAACAGGACAGACTGGCTAAGGGTAAGGGATCGAAGATTGAAGGCTAAACCTTGTATCAAAAATTACATGCTGAAGTCGGATGTGTCGGACCGAAAGGGGCAAATATCGCAGTCATGCTGTAAACTTCGACGCAACGTATTATGTTCTCCAGACAATATCCTGCTACATGAAAAATGTAGAAGTAATCCCCTTATTCAAAATAGGAAAAAAAAATCAGAACCAGCTAATAATAGACCGGTGAATTTAACGAGCATAGTCTGCAAAATGTTTTGTGTAAAAAGTAAAGCAAACAAAAACCTTCTAATGCATTTAGACAAGTTTATTTTAATCAGAAATAGTCAGCATGGGTTTACTAGAGGGAGATCATGCTTAACAAATCTATTATAATTCATGGAGGAGGTTACTAAAATGATAGATAAAGGGGAGCCAGTGGACGTTATTTATCTGAATTTTGCAAAGGCTTTTGATAGAGTACCTCATCAAAGATTATTAGAAATTTAAAATCACATGGTCTAGGTGGGGAAGCTGTCGAATGGATTGAAAATTGGTTTACGGGAAGAATGCAGAGCGTTGGCATAACTAAGGAGTAATCTGAGTGGTGTGAAGTGAAAAGTGATGTGCGACTGCCTCAGTATCGGGACCAATTTTGTTCTAATTTTGTTCTTCATATATATATATATATATATATATATATATATAGGGAGCCGCGTAGCGCAGTGGTTAGCGCCCTGGCTTCACATCTGAATGGTCACGGGCTCATTCCCCAGTTGAGGCGGTCATGTTTTTTTCAGACCGCAATTGCTCCCGGGTCGACCCAGCTTTAAGTGGGTACCGGTTCAGTCCGGGAAGTAATGTACGGCAGTAATGCTATGCGTTACTTTACTTTATATATATGTATATATATATATATATATATATATATATATATATATATATATATATATATATATATAAATATAAATTAAACATTTTGGACAGTGATATCGGATTCATGATTGCAAAATTTTCGGACGACACAAAACTATGCAGAAGTGTCTGATCTAATAGGGAACTGGATATTAAAGTCAGATTTAGATAAAAGTCTAGAATTGTCTGTGAGCTGGTGTAACAGTTCCCGCCGGAGCAAGGGGAGTTTAGGATGCATGAACATGTTAAAGCTTAAAGCTACCTGAATGCATGTCAAGGTCACTCACTGTCTCAGCAAAGGAGAACAGAGTTGGGTTAAGGAATGTGGACAGGTAGAAACTGACCACTGCCTTCCGATTTTGGTAGGGGGAGATTGATTGACAGACGAAATTGGCAGCGGTGCTTGCTGCGAGAGAATGAGTGACAGGTGTGCAAAGTGTTTCGTTCCAATTGGGATTGAAGATGACCATTACCTGAGATCGATTGGTCAAGCTCTGGCCTTGCTTGAGGATATATAACTCGAGACAAAGTTTAGCTCGGGAGGCAGGAGGAGAGATGGAGAGTGAGGGAGAGAGTGAGGCTGTATGGAGGGGAGTGAGAGAGAGAGAGACTGAATGTAGATAGTATGTTTAACTCACCGACTTAGGTAGAGGAGCGATTGATAGACTGTTGGACGAATGTTTAGTGATAGAACAGGATCGCTTAAATAGGTGTGTGAGTTTTGCATGAATAGATAATCTGAACATGTGTTTGTAAGCAAGGACACATTGTGAACGAGTATGTCGAGATCGCTCGCCTGAGGGCATGTCAGTGAGGAAGAGTATTTGATAAGGTGTGTTGAAGACGCAGTTAAGGCGATGTGTGTGTGATGTAATTGCAAGGCAATAGAACTGGGTTTTTAGTTAGTTGGGAATTCCATCAATAGCTAATGCTTACAATTCCCGTTATAGTAGAATGTTTAGTTAAGATATGTATTATATTGTGTTTGTAATTTCTCTACTCATTCTATGATATGAGTATGATATAATAAATATGCCACCTGCTGTTTGATATGTCATTTCCTGAGTATGGTCATGATGATGTGGATGAGTGTGAGAATGTTCTAAGTTAGATCACGGCCAGAAGAGGGTCTGCTACTCTGGCAAATGGAGATTAATGTAGATAAATGTACAGTCCACATGGATGGATCCAATATGGAACATAATTATAGATTTGGCGAGAGCATTATTAGAATGATAGCTACGGAAAAGGACCTAGGGGTTATAATAGAGTATACAGGTAATATTAGTGAGTGAATAAGTTCAGGTAGTATTGAAAAAGGCATATGGAATGATGAAAAGAAATATTAAACATAAGAGCAAGGAAGTGATAGTCAAACTGTATAAAACATTAGTTAGATCTAGATTGGAGTATTGTGTACAGGTGTGGAGTCCTTATCTTAGAGAGAATAAAAACATGCTAGAAAAGATCCAAAAAAAGAGTGACAAAACTGATTTTGGAATTCCAGAAAAATACTTATCAGGAAGGACTCAGAAAAACCGGCCTACAGTGTCTAGAAAAGAGAAGAAATCGAGGTGACAATACAGGTTTATAAGATGTTCAGATGAACGAATAAATTAGACTATAACAAGTTTTCTCAAGAAACAACCATCTACAATAACAGGAGTGCAGATCAAAACATAACTAAATAAAGGTCCAGATTAGATATTATGAAACGTTTTGTTAGTCAGAGAGTGGTGAATGCTTGGAATGCATTGCCACAGGAAATAGTAAATACAGGTAACATTAATGCATGCAACAATAGATTGGATGCGTATAGTTTTCAGATCAAGGAAATGTAAATGAAACTGGTTGTACACAGACTGTGCAGGGTCTTCTAAACCAGTATTACGCTCATTTGAAGTTAATTTACTTTGATTTAATAATAATTTAGTCAATAAAGAAAAAGTAAACTATATACAAAATATAATCTATAAACACAATATAATCTATAAACACAAGTTAGTCAGTAAAGAAAAAGTAAACTATATACAAAATATAATCTATAAACACAATTTAGTCAATAAAGAAAAAGTAAACTATATACAAAATATAATCTATAAAAAAAATATAATCTTTATGCACAAGTTAATCAAAAAAGAAAAAGTTTACTATAACAATTTATAATCTTTAAACAAAATGTATCTATAAACACAATTTAATCTATAAACAAAAATATAATCTATGAAATAAAAAGTAAACTAAAAAAGAAAACACGTAATATATAAGCAAAAAGTCATCCATGAACCCAAAGCAATCTATAAACCACATTTAATCTACTAACAAAATATAATCGATAAACAAAGTCTACTCCAAAAAACAAAACAAAAACAGTCTGTAAAGAAAAATTAATCCATAAACAAAATGTAATCTACGAAACGAAACGTGAAAGTAATTACAGAACAACGACAGATTACAGAAAACACAAAAACTAAGAGAAGAAAATCCATAAGAAGGATATTTATGTTAAAATCTATACAATTCTAGAAAATCTTGCCTGCCTAATGATACATCCAAAGGAAGGGGCACAACCCTAAGGGTAAGATAAGATAATTCCTCTAGTTATTGATCTCTAGAAAATGAGACTTTTTGGGGGCATTCGTTATTTTTTCTAAAACAGATTTTCATTTCATAAATTTGTACTTTAGCTTACCTCCTTCTGGCATATTCCTTTTTTTTTGGTTCTCACTCTCCTAGCCAAATGTCCCTTGCCACATATTCTCTTCATTTGTTGTTCATACATTCTTTTTTTAAATTTTTCTCCCTCTTCTCACATGCTTTCCCTTCTCTCTCTTCTCACCTCACTCTGTTTCATTTGACTCTGTCCCACAGTCACACCCTTGCACAACTTTCACACGCGCCCTCGTGGTAAAGCCATTCCATTGCACTTGGTTGAGCTAGCTTATGAGGGCGCACAAACCTAGCATAGGTACATACATATGCATCCAAGCACTGGTTTATGCGTCCTGATATCGCCCAATTGACTACGGTCTGGGGTGGAAAATGGCGCGGCAAACATCTAAGCAAAAAAAAAAAAAAAATTCAGTCTGTTTGTTCGTCTTTTATTGTTCACTCACTTCGTTCGTTCATTACGCGTCATATATTGACATCCACCAACACGAATCCTATATTGACATCCACGAATATGAGTCATATATTGACATCCACCAACAAAGTCATATATTGACATTCACTAAAACGAGTCATATATTGACCTCCACCAACAAGAGTCACATATTGACATCCACCAACAAAAGTCATATATTGACATCCAAAAAGAAGAGTCATATATTGACATCCACCAATAAAAGTCACATATCGAAGTCCACCAAAAAGTGTCACATATCGACATCCACCAACACGAGTCACATATCGACATCCACCAACACGAGTCACATATCGATATCCACCAACACGAGTCACATATTGACATCCACCAACACGAGTCACATATCGACATCCACCAACACGAGTCACATATCGACATCCACCAACACGAGTCACATATCGACATCCACCAACACGAGTCACATATCGACATCCACCAACACGAGTCACATATCGACATCCACCAACACGAGTCACATATCGACATCCACCAACACGAGTCACATATCGACATCCACAAACAAGTGTCACATATCGACATCCACCAACACGAGTCACATATCGACATCCACCAACAAGTGTCACATATCGACATCCACCAACACGAGTCACATATCGACATCCACCAACAAGTGTCACATATCGACATCCACCAACACGAGTTACATACCGACATCCACCAACACGAGTCACATATCGACATCCACCAACACGAGTCACATATCGACATCCACCAACAAGTGTCACATATCGACATCCACCAACACGAGTCACATATCGACATCCACCAACACGAGTCACATACCGACATCCACCAACAAGTGTCACATATCGACATCCACCAACAAGTGTCACATATCGACATCCACCAACACGAGTCACATATCGACATCCACCAACACGAGTCACATATTGACATCCACCAACATGAGTCACATATTGACATCCACCAACACGAGTCACATATCGACATCCACCAACACGAGTCACATATCGACATCCACCAACACGAGTCACATATCGACATCCACCAACACGAGTCACATACCGACATCCACCAACACGAGTCACATATCGACATCCACCAAGACGAGTCACATATCGACATCCACCAACAAGTGTCACATATCGACATCCACCAACACGAGTCACATATCGACATCCACCAACACGAGTCACATATCGACCTCCACCAACACGAGTCACATACCGACATCCACCAACACGAGTCACATATCGACATCCACCAACACGAGTCACATATCGACATCCACCAACAAGTGTCACATATCGATATCCACCAACGCGAGTCACATATCGACATCCACCAACACTAGTCACATACCGACATCCACAAACAAGTGTCACATATCGACATCCACCAACAAGTGTCACATATCGACATCCACCAACACGAGTCACATATCGACATCCACCAACACGAGTCACATATCGACATCCACCAACACGAGTCACATATTGACATCCACCAACATGAGTCACATATTGACATCCACCAACACGAGTCACATATCGACATCCACCAACACGAGTCACATATCGACATTCACCAACACGAGTCACATATCGACATCCACCAACACGAGTCACATACCGACATCCACCAACACGAGTCACATATCGACATCCACCAACACGAGTCCCATATCGACATCCACCAACAAGTGTCACATATCGACATCCACCAACACGAGTCACATATCGACATCCACCAACACGAGTCACATATCGACATCCACCAACACGAGTCACATACCGACATCCACCAACACGAGTCACATATCGACATCCACCAACACGAGTCACATATCGACATCCACCAACAAGTGTCACATATCGATATCCACCAACGCGAGTCACATATCGACATCCACCAACACTAGTCACATACCGACATCCACCAACAAGTGTCACATATCGACATCCACCAACAAGTGTCACATATCGACATCCACCAACACGAGTCACATATCGACATCCACCAACACGAGTCACATATCGACATCCACCAACACGAGTCACATACCGACATCCACCAACACGAGTCACATATCGACATCCACCAACACGAGTCACATATCGACATCCACTAACACGAGTCACATATCTCCATCCACCAACACGAGTCACATATTGACATCCACCAACACGAGTCACATATCGACATCCACCAACACGAGTCACATATTGACATCCACCAACACGAGTCACATATCGACATCCACCAACACGAGTCACATATCGACATCCACCAACACGAGTCACATATCGACATCCACCAACAAGTGTCACATACAGACATCCACCAACACGAGTCACATACCGACATCCACCAACAAGTGTCACATATCGACATCCATAAACAAGTGTCACATACCGACATCCACCAACAAGTGTCACATACCGACATCCACCAACAAGTGTCACATACCGACATCCACTAACAAGTGTCACATACCGACATCCACCAACACGAGTCACATACCGACATCCACCAACAAGTGTCACATACCGACATCCACCAACAAGTGTCACATACTGACATCCACCAACAAGTGTCACATATCGACATCCATAAACAAGTGTCACATACCGACATCCACCAACAAGTGTCACATACCGACATCCACCAACAAGTGTCACATACCGACATCCACCAACAAGTGTCACATACCGACATCCACCAACAAGTGTCACATACCGACATCCACCAACAAGTGTCACATACCGACATCCACCAACAAGTGTCACATACCGACATCCACCAACACGAGTCACATACCGACATCCACCAACAAGTGTCACATACCGACATCCACCAACAAGTGATTCCCAATTTACAAGTGAGAATGATTAGCTATCATCATGATTACTGTATGGCGTAGAAAAATGGACAATGAACCAAAAAAACCAAAAAACAAAACAAAAACAAGAACAGCAGACCTACTCATAGAAAGTACTGGGAGACAAATACATGAGAATATTGAGGCTGCTAATCTACTAAATCAATAATTTGACCCAGCATTCAGGACAGAAGGACTGTTTCAAGATCCCACAAGCACTTCGATGTTTCTTAAAGCGAAGTAGACACAGAGGGCTTACAATTATTCTACATTATTCAGGAAATACTTTTTAAAGAACTGAAGCGGTTAAAAGTGGATACATGTTCGAGTCAAGACGGTATTCATTCAAAATTGCTGTTTGGTTTGGCTTGGCTTGGCTTGGCTTGGTTTGGCTTGGCTTGGCTTGGCTTGGTTTGGCTTGGCTTGGCTTGGTTTGGCTTGGCTTAGCTTGGCTTCGTTCGCTCTCAATCTCCCGCTACCAAACCCTGAAAGGGCTTAAGTAGCATAATGTAGTCCAGAGAACGGAATGCGTTGAGTCGTAGTTTACAGCTTGCCTGCGATATTTCCACCTTTCGGTCAAACACATCCGACTTCAACAATCATTTTTTTAGTACTGGGTTATTATTCCCTCTTCGATCCCTTCTCCTTAGCCAGTCTGCCTTGCTGCGGCCTGTTATCCAGGATCACCGCGTGGAGGTGTAGAAGGGTCTTGGCAGCTCTGGTTCGCTAGCCCTGACGCTAGTAGTCAGATATGGGTCGCTGACCACTGCAGCTCATGCGCTCAAATTGCTGTTTGATAAATGTTATTTATCGAGATTTTGCAAATGCCTTTCATAGTGTATACTAAAGCAGTGTTCTTTAAAGTTACAATCGAATGGCTATGGGAGCGGGCGGGAGAGGGGGCGGGGGGGGCTCGAGGCGGGGCGGAGTTGTCAACATGATTGAAAATTGGTTAACAGGCAAACGTCAGAGAGTTGGCATACATTTGGAGTACTCTGAGAGGTGTGAGGTAAAAAGTGGAGTGCCCCAGGACTCGGTGTTAGGACCAATTTTGTTATTCGTAAATGATTTGGACATTCATTTCGGGCCCATGATTGAAGAATTAGCGGATGATACAAAGACTATGCGACGTGGTCTCATCCCAGGCAGGGGTGGATCTATTATGTTCGGATTTGGATAAGATTAAGAAATGGTCTGAGAGTTGGCAGATAGATTTTAATGTACACAAATGTACAGTCATACACATGGGAAGATCCAATATGGAATATATTTACATAATGGGAGAGAACAATATTAGAAAAATTAGAATGAAGAAAGTTGACCTGGATAGGATCAAATGGAGAGACAGGTGCAGACAACCTTACAATCCGTATTTGGACTGATCAACAAGAGGATAGGGTCAAATGGAGATACATGTGCAGACAACCTTACAATCCGTATTTGGACTGATCAACAAGAGGATAGGGTCAAATGGAGATACATGCTCAGACAACCTTTCTTCTTCTTCTTCTTCTTCTTCTTCTTCTTCTTCTTCTTCTTCTTCTTCTTCTTCTTCTTCTTCTTCTTCTTCTTAACGTACGCTGTTTACAGCTTTATTTACGTTGCACTGTTTTATTTTGTTAAGGATGTGGCTCAGTGCATCCGATTTCAACAGGCGTTTCTGTAGGGTTGCCCTCCTTAGCCTTTGGCTGTCCCCAGCCTAACTGCAAGGCAGCAGTTGTTTTTGGTCAGTTGTCTCTCTTTGGGAAGTTGTCTTGCAGGACTATCGAGTCTTCCCCACTCGTGTCTATAGGGTTTGGCAATGATATGATATGATGGACTATGTACTAGTTATTACTATCCCGGAAGAGAGGCAGTCCAGTGTGACTGTGTCTCAGGATCGTCACGTCCTGCCAGAAACGTAGCATGTGCATGTGAGTGAGGTATCTCTTTGCTCCTTGTATTTTCTCGGTTCATCTCATCTGCAGTGATGGTACGCCTAGCATTCCCCGCCACCTGGGAGGTTGTCACAATAGGGCAGAGGGTGCAATGTCCGCTGGACTGCATCTCTTCTGCGTCCATTGGGATGACTGATAGCAGACAGAGGTAAAGAGCTAGGCAGGAGTGCATTTATCCAGGTGCATTTCTGCGGCTCGACCGGGCCGGGCTGAGACGCAAGCCCTAGGTCCCAGTCATGTCGTAGCCTCCCATCACAGCGGTGCTGAGATTAAGGAAGGAGTTCTGGCTTAGAGGCGTTTGGCCGTAGTCCCTCAGATGGTAGCTTCGCACCATTGGCTTATCAGCCAAGCACGTGGACCAAATGTCAGCGACCTGTGATTTCTCTCGAAGGAGTGCATTTGACCAGGGGACAAGCCTGGTCACGGCACGGAGATGGTGTTCGCCTGGTGTGCGGACATATCTCATGGTCAAGGGTTGAGTCTCAGCAGTTCGCAGTCAGGTAGCTGATCTACTGCTTAGGGCACCTCGACCGAGAACTAAGTCTTCTACAGATGGTTTCATACCTCATCGACGAATAGGGTGAATATCGAGCAGCTTCCCTCCCTCATTCTACGGCTCGACCGGGCGGGGCTGGAGCGGGAGCCCCAGGTCCCCACCATGTCAAAGCCTCCCTTTGCAATCGTGCTGAGCTTTTGGGCGGGATTTTGGCTTAGAGGCCTTCGGCCGTAATCCCTCACCTTGTAGCCTCGCGCCGTTGGCTTCTCAGCCTAGTACGTAAACCAAATGTCTGCGGCTCCTCTCGAGTTGAGCAGGATTACCGTAGCAACGCCCTGTCATTAGTAGGGTAAAACTGACCTGTCTTCCGAGGTTATATTTCCAGCACCCGTCCAATATTAAACCGGACGTATCAATAAAGGGCTTTTTAGTTTGTCAATGGCCAAGTTTCTGGAACCTGCGATTTCTGCAGGGTTAAGTCCAGATTACCATAGCAGACGCTCTTTCATTAGGGGGTTGAGAGACTGACCTGTCTTCCGTGGGTCTAATACCAGCATATGTTCACTATTAGACCCCACGAAGATTTGACAGTCATTCTACAGTATTGGCGTGTTAGGTCAATTTAAGCCGCAGGCTCCACTCCTGGTAGTGCCCTTCCGTCAATTCCTTTATCAAACACTGGATGCAGACCAACCGAGCCACAGAGGGCATTAGCCCAGATTTCCGAGGGTTTAAATCCAGCACCCGTTCCATTTTAGACCCAAAGAAAGTGGTCTCGGCATGTCAGTCATTTCAGTGTTGGCCGTGTTGAGTCAAATTAAGCCGCAGGCTCCACTCCTGGTGGTGCCCTTCCGTCAATTACTTTAAGTTTCAGCTTTGCAACCATACTTCCCCCGGAACCCAAACACTTTGGTTTCCCGGAAGCTGCCCACAGAGTCATCGAAGCAACTCCTGCGGATCGCTAGTCGGCATCGTTTATGGTCAGAACTACGACGGTATCTGATCGTCTTCGCGCCTTTGACTTTCATTCTTGATTAATGAAAACATTCTTAACAAATGCTTTCGCAGTAGCTCGTCTTGCGGCGATCCAAGAATTTCACCTCTAACGCCGCAATACGAATGCCCCCGTTTGTCCCTGTTAATCATTACCTCCAGTTCCGAAAACCAACAAAATAGAACCGAGGTCCTATTCCATTATCCCATGCACCATTATTCAGGCAACTGAGGCCTGCTTTGAACACTCTAATTTTTTCAAAGTAAACGCGCCGGCCACTCAGGACGCTCAGCGAAGAGCACCCGTGGGAGAGAGCCGGCAGACGGTAGGGCAAGAGACAACGGGCAGTGAACCGGCGCGAGCCGGACCGCCCGCCTGCGCCTGAGATCCAACTACGAGCGTTTTAACTGCAAGAACTTTAATATACGCTATTGGAGCTGGAATTACCGCGGCATCTGGCACCAGACTTGCCCTCCAATAGATCCTCGTTAAAGGGTTTAAAGTGTACTCATTCCAATTACGGGGCCTCGAAAGAGTCCCGTATTGTTATTTTTCGTCACTACCTCCCTGTGGCTGGAGTGGGTAAGTTGTGCGCCTGCTGCCTTCTTTGGATGCTCCCTCTCCGGAATCGAACCCTGATTCCCCGTTACCCTTTACAAACATGGTAGGCATGTCACGTACCATCGACATTTGATAGGGCAGACATTTGAAAGATGCGTCGCCGGCACATGTGGCCATGCGATCAGCACAAAGTTATCCAGAGTCACCAGTGGGGACGCCGCAACCCTGCGAGGGGAAACGACGATTGGTTTTGAACTAATAAAAGCGCTCTTTCCGCGAGGGTCGGAGCTTGGTAAGCATGTATTAGCTCTAGAATTGCCACAGTTATCCAAGTAGGATCGTGTCATCTAAGGAACCTTGACTGATTTAATGAGCCATTCGCGGTTTCACCGTGAGACAGTGTGAACTTAGACATGCATGGCTTTATCTTTGAGACAAGCATATGACTACTGGCAGGATCAACCAGATATCTGTCGGAGACGTACGTACCGCACACACCGGTCGGCGGAGGACGGGTGTGTAAAAAGCCTCACTGGAACGGCCGCAGGGACCGACTGACGAACGGACGGACGGTTGTTCCCCCCGTCCCTCACTCCGCCGACCTAGGACCGCCTGACAGGGGCTCCTACACACACCAGCCTACCGACCGACCAGGCTTGCTCGAGGAGGGATGGCAGCGCTCTGTGCAGAACGGATCCCAACGACCCCGGCGAAGAATTTCACTAGGACTAGAGACAATTTGGCCTGCCGGCCTACCCTTCTCCCGAGGGTTGGTCGGAAGAACACAGTGCCTTCAGGCACGATTCCTGCTTTCCATTTGCCGGTCACAAGCTCTTTGCGAGAGTCTGACGACCAGCGAGACGAACTGTCGAGCTCTGCTATAAGCCTTCGAAAAATCACCCCCGACTGTCAAAGTTTCTCGTTACGGACCAGAGCAGCGCACCTCATTGGAGGCCACGACACAAAAAAACCGCTTCCCGATACATACATTGGGAAAGGCGGGCAAGCGTTTTCCGCCTCCGTCTGGCGGGACTGAGATCGCTGTACGAATATTGGGTTATAGTCAATCACGGCGGCAAGAAAACTACCCCAGATAGACAACCAGTCTCAAGAATGATCAACCAAAGGATAGGGTCAAATGGAGAGACATGCTCAGACAACCTTACAACCAGTCTTAGGACTGACCAACCAGAGGAAAGGGTCAAATACAGAGACATGCTCAGACAACCTTGTAACCAGTCTTAGGACTGATCAACCGGAGGATAGGGTCAAATGGAGAGACATGCTCAGACAACCTTACAGCCAGTCTTAGGATTGACCAACCAGAGGATAGGGTCAAATGGAGAGACATACTCAGACAACCTTGTAACCAGTGTTAGGACTGACCAACCAGAGGAAAGGGTCAAATACAGAGACATGCTCAGACAACCGTTCAACCAGTCTTAGGACTGATCAACCAGAGGATAGAGCCCCAAATGGAGAGACATGCTCAGACAACCTTTCAACCAGTCTTAGGACTGATCAACCAGAGGATAGAGCCCCAAATGGAGAGACATGCTCAGACAACCTTACAACCAGTCTTAGGACTGACCAACCAGAGGAAAGGGTCAAATAAAGAGACAAGCTCAGACAACCGTTCAATCAGTCTTAGGACTGATCAACCAGAGGATAGGGTCAAATGGAGAGACATGCTCAGACTACCTTGTAACCAGTCTTAGGACTGATCCACCAGAGGATAGGGTCAAATGGAGAGACATGCTCAGACAACCTTACAGCCAGTCTTAGGATGGACCAACCAGAGGATAGGGTCAAATGGAGAGACATGCTCAGACAACCTTGTAACCAGTCTTAGGACTGACCAACCAGAGGATAGAGCCCCAAATGGAGAGACATGCTCAGACAACCTTACAACCAGTCTTAGGACTGACCAACCAGAGGATAGAGCCCCAAATGGAGAGACATGCTCAGACAAACCTTACAGCCAGATGACGATGATGATTAGAAATTCTTAACCTTCAAAAACTCAAAACATGAAAGGCAAGGGACACAATCAGAATAACCTATATTTGTCTTCAGCTGACAGACACTTTAAAATACATGAGAGGGTCTATAACTCTTGATGGATCTGTATGTGAACGAACATTTCTTTGTTCGAATTTGCAGTTTCAACATACATCCCCCCCCCCCCCTTCCCCCACACCACTTCACATGTTCACAGCTGTACATTTTTTACATACACCCTCTCTACTATGCAGTTGCGGACTGGGTATAAATATGTTGATCGCCATGTATTTAGCAATGTGAACACTGAGGATTCTTGCTGAGAGACTCGTGATACAGGGTAGAGAACTAATTGTCTGCTTCTGGACGGGGCATCTGAATGGGTTTGATGTCTGTAGGGGTATCTGATGGGTTTGATGTCTGTAGGGGTATCCGAATGGGTTTGATGTCTGTAGGGGTATCCGAATGGGTTTGATGTCTGTAGGGGTATCCGAATGGGTTTGATGTCTGTAGGGGTATCTGATGGGTTTGATGTATGTAGGGGTATCTGAATGGGTTTGATGTCTGTAGGGGTATCTGAATGGGTTTGATGTCTGTAGGGGTATCTGAATGGGTTTGATGTCTGTAGGGGTATCTGAATGGGTTTGATGTCTGTTGGGGTATCCTAATGGGTTTGATGTCTGTAGGGGTATCTGATGGGTTTGATGTCTGTAGGGGTATCTGAATGGGGTTGATGTCTGTAGGGGTATCTGAATGGGTTTGAAGTCTGTAGGGGTATCTGAATGGGTTTGATGTCTGTAGGGGTATCTGAATGGGTTTGATGTCTGTAGGGGTATCTGAATGGGTTTGATGTCTGTAGGGGTATCTGAATGGGTTTGATGTCTGTAGGGGTATCTGAATGAGTTTGATGTCTGTAGGGGTATCTGAATGGGTTTGATGCCTGTAGAGGTATCTGATGGGTTTAATGCCTGTAGGGGTATCTGATGGGTTTGATGCCTGTAAAGGTATCTGAATGGGTTTGATGTCTGTAGGGGTATCTGAATGGGTTTTATGCCTGTAGAGGTATCTGAATGGGCTTGATTCCTGTAGGGGTATCTGAATGGGTTTGATGCCTATAGGGGTGTCTGATGGGTTTGATGTCTGTAGGGAGATATGTTCAAATTATGTTACAGAGGTGGCAGCATTTAATGGGGCTCTGTGCCACTTGGAGAGTGTGTTCGATTCTTTTCCATCAAAGGCACAGGGCATCGTGGCTTTTGCAGACTCATGCAGGTCTGAACTTACCCAAATATCCCTAGATGCCAACCAATTTCTCACATCCCATGAAGTCGGAATAGTTATACAATGGATCCCTGGACGCTCAGATGTACATGGCAGTGACAAGGCAGATTGTATTTCACGTAAACGAAACACGGAATTGATGTATTTGGGATCTATTTTTGAGGATGGCAGACTCGATATACAGTGTGCAGGGAGCAAACGCTGTTACCTACCAGGTGTTTCCACTGTTAATACACCCCAAGATTTCCCTCCAAGCAAAAAAGATGATGATAAATAGTATCTTCATCTCTACCATGTGATACTAGTGCATGGACATTAAATAAGGCCCAGGATCAAAAGTTAGCCCCCTGCCTATTAACAACAGAATCACGGAAGAGACAGAATCAAAAAACGATTATTCGGCAGAAGGTTGGAACAATTCCCTGCCTACGGTACATATTACAACAGAGAATGAATTGTTTTGGCCATATTGTGAGAATGCAACCTGACCACATTGTTCATGCAACCTTCAACAGGAGAACATCAGGAAGAAGGGCGAGAGGTAGGCCGATGAAAAGATGGATAGCCAGCGCAAACGAGACCTGCCGTAAAGTTGGGGAATTGTTAGTCGGGCCACGAGAGAGGCGAAAGACAAATACATACCACGACACTGGGCTACAACCCGGTTAAGATGACACTGAGCTACAAGCCGGTAGAGACGACACTGGGCTACAACCTGGTAGAGAGTGAGACGACACTGGGCTACAACCCGGTAGAGAGTGAGACGACACTGGGCTACAACCCGGTAGAGAGTGAGACGACACTGGGCTACAACCCGGTAGAGAGTGAGACGACACTGGGCTACAACCCGGTAGAGAGTGAGACGACACTGGGCTACAACCCGGTAGAGAGTGAGACGACACTGGGCTACAACCCGGTAGAGAGTGAGACGACACTGGGCTACAACCCGGTAGAGAGTGAGACGACACTGGGCTACAACCCGGTAGAGAGTGAGACGACACTGGGCTACAACCCGGTAGAGAGTGAGACGACACTGGGCTACAACCCGGTAGAGAGTGAGACGACACTGGGCTACAACCCGGTAGAGAGTGAGACGACACTGGGCTACAACCCGGTAGAGAGTGAGACGACACTGGGCTACAACCCGGTAGAGAGTGAGACGACACTGGGCTACAACCCGGTAGAGAGTGAGACGACACTGGACTACAACCCGGTAGAGAGTGAGACGGTACTGGGCTACAACCCGGTAGAGAGTGAGACGACACTGGGCTACAACCCGGTAGAGAGTGAGACGACACTGGGCTACAACCCGGTAGAGAGTGAGACGACACTGGACTACAACCCGGTAGAGAGTGAGACGACACTGGGCTACAACCCGGTAGAAAATGAGTCGACAAAAGAAGAAGGAAGAAGAAGAAAATGGACTGTGAAAAGGCCTTTGATATTTCTGTTTCTGTTTCAAAGAATTGACGTCACTGCATTCCAGGCATACCCATAGGTGCTCAGTTTCTCTCAAGAAATGGTTCAGGTTATGGATGCTGATGGTCCCTGTAGCTCGCTGGTTGTACACACTCCTGCTCCGTCCTCTCATGCGCCCTACTCCACATGAAACTTGTAAACTTTGCAGTCTACGGATTGCTGATTCCTTTATTTCGGTGTCCTCATCCAAGAGACTGTCGTTGATCGATTTCAAAATGTAACTCCTTTCCATCACTAACGTGCCCATGATGGGAGCTTGTGAAGTCAATATATCAGCTCTATCGTTGCCCTGAACCCCAGCATGACCAAGACAGTAGATCCGTGTCAACCCCTGGAGGTTTGAGGCCCGAACAGCTGCAATCCACTCCTTATGCTCCTTCTGAAGTACGGCTTGCGCGCCACTCACTATTATTGCCCTTGTTAAAGAAGTCTCATGTATCCATCTCAGCGCTGAAGTTACTGCTTCCATCTAAATTCTCAAACTTTTCCATCCCTTATTAAACAGCTTAGGTTGGAGTTAGCTGTTTTTAGATTAATACTGAACTTGAATGAAAATAAACCCAGCGAAAATAACACTCATAGAGGAAACAACAAACCCAGTCGAAATCAAAAAATGGGATGACACAAGAATGTCTATTACCTTCAAGCCTATTTAATCTGTATTCGGATGGAATTACTGCAGAAGCTGCCAGAAACTGTAACACAGGGGTCAAGGTAAATGGAGAGCGAATAAATGTTATCAATATTACGTAACATCAAGTCATCGCTAGAGGAACAGAGAAATCATTACAAAAACTACTCACAAATATCAACGATAAAGTTGGCTTGATTTGACTTCGTTCGTTCTCAATTTCTAGCTACCAAACCCTAAAAGGGCTTAAGTAGCAGAATGTAGTCCAGAGAACGGAATGCGTTGTATCGTAGTTTACAGCTTGACTGCGATATTTGCACCTTTCGATCCAACACATCCGACTTCAGCAAGCATTTTTTTAGTACCGGGTTAGGATTCACTCTTCGATCCCTTCTCCTTAGCCAGTCTGCCCTGCTGCAGCCTGTTATCCAGGATCACCACGTGAAGGTGTAGAAGGGTCTTGGCAGCTCTGGTTCGCTGGCCCTGACGCTAGCAGTCAGCTATGGGTCGCTGACCACTGCAGCTCATGCGCTCAACGAAATAGTTAAGACATTTGGTTGGGAATAAATGCTAGTAAGACAAACGCTATAGTAATGTTCAATCAAACTCGAAGATTGAATATCAGTATCGAGAGATTGATCACAGAACAAGGGCAGAGGTTTTCATATTTGGATCAAATATTACAGGGGATGCCCGATATGGGGTTGAAATAAAAACTCGGATCGCAGATCCATGAGTTCACGTATTTAGGCAGTATTTTTTCGGCAGACGGTAGGATCGACAGGGAAATCGAGACAAGGTGCCAGAAAGCATCTGCGGTGACTTATCAGATGCCCCCACTAGTTAGACACCCGAACATTAGTTTGGCAACAAAGCAACAGCTGATAAACAGTATATTTATGCCGATTTTGTGCTACCAGTGCCAAACTGGGCCTCTGTCAAGGGCGTGCGAGAGCAGAATTTCGACTTGTGAAATAAAGTGTTTGAGGAAAGTCATCGGTGTTACCACGAGAGACAGAATGCGGAACGACGACATTCGAAGTATGGTCGGCACTACGGCTTGTGTCGAATACATTTCCAGGCAGAAAATAAGTTGGTTTGGTCATCTCATGAGAATGCACCCTCATCATCTTCCACTGATGGCTTACAACGCTGGTAGATCTGGCTACAGGGCAAGAGGGCAGCCGCGAGGTAGGTGGATAGATGACATTAGAGTGATTGTGCAATGACAAGGGCTCACATTGACTGACACAACACACTTGGCACAGGATAGACGACTCAAGCTCCCCACGTCGCTAAACGGCACAAGTGGAAAGAAAACTAGCTAACTATCACAGTAGCAAAAAAGGCTTTCAGTGATAAACAAGAACTTCTAACTACAACTAACATCAAAGTTGAACTTCAGAAAAAAAATAATCAATACACATATCTGGCCTGTCGTATTTGACGGCTCAGAAACATGAACTCTAAAACAACAAAAATTTGAGTAAAACATTATAAGTTTTTATTCAGAGATCTCGAGGCAAGGTGTCGGAAGTCGTGGGTTCGAATCATGGTGGAGGCCTGGATTTGTCTACGTCAATCTTCTGGTAAACATTCCTCTGATCTATGGGTTGTGAGATCGAACCCCAAATCTTTGGGTAGTGAGATCGGACCCCAGATCTCTGGGTAGTGAGATCGGACCCCTGATCTCTGGGTAGTGAGATCGAACCCCTGATCTTTGGGTAGTGAGATCGGACCCCTGATCTCTAGGTAGTGAGATCGGACCCCTGATCTTTGGGTAGTGAGATCGAATCCCTGATCTCTGGGTAGTGAGATCGGACCCCTGATCTCTGGGTAGTGAGATCCGACCCCTGATCTCTGGGTAGTGAGATCGGACCTCTGATCTCTGGGTAGTGAGATCGGACCTCTGATCTCTGGGTGGTGAGATCTGACCCCTGATCTCTGAGTAGTGAGATCGGACCTCTGATCTCTGGGTAGTGAGATCGGGCCTCTGATCTCTTGGTAGTGAGATCCGACCTCTGATCTCTGGGTAGTGAGATCGGGCCTCTGATATCTTGGTAGTGAGATCCGACCCCTGATCTCTAGGTAGTGAGATCGGACCCCTGATCTTTGGGTAGTGAGATCGAATCTCTGATCTCTGGGTGGTGAGATCGGACCCCTGATCTCTGAGTAGTGAGATTGGACCTCTGATCTCTGGGTAGTGAGATCGGGTCTCTGATCTCTTGGTAGTGAGATCCGACCCCTGATCTCTAGGAAGTGAGATCGGACCCCTGATCTTTGGGTAGTGAGATCGAATCCCTGATCTCTGGGTGGTGAGATCGGACCCCTGATCTCTGAGAAGTGAGATTGGACCTCTGATCTCTGGGTAGTGAGATCGGGTCTCTGATCTTTTGGTAGTGAGATCCGACCCCTGATCTCTAGGAAGTGAGATCGGACCCCTGATCTTAGGGTAGTGAGATCGAATCCCTGATCTCTGGGTGGTGAGATCGGACCCCTGATCTCTGAGAAGTGAGATTGGACCTCTGATCTCTGGGTAGTGAGATCGGGTCTCTGATCTTTTGGTAGTGAGATCCGACCTCTGATCTCTGGGAAGTGAAATCAGGCCCTCCCCCCCGCGCCCCCCCCCCCCCAGCTCTGGGTAGTGAGATTGGACTTCCGTGTTCAGTGTCGAGCATGTTAAAAATGCCTTAGCAGTTAGGAAAAGAAAAGAAAAGGCGTAACGGCTGCTGCCCGGACAGAATAAAAACTTTCTAATTAAAAATCTTCCCAAATAATGTGTATCTTCCCTCATGCCTAGTAAGCCCGGTGAAGCTTTAAAATACTTTCTACATTTAGCGGAAGCCTTCGGCTACCTGGCAACAGACATGAACGCGCCTGTTTGAATACCATGATTCCAAGTATTCCAAATAAGTTCTTTAGAAGATGCTAAGAATGAGTTGGACCGAAAAAAGGTAAAAATTAACAAATGCTTAAAGATATAGTGCCATACACAATACGTGTCTAGTGTACAGTAAAGCAGATTGCTTAAAGATATAGTGCCCTACACAATACGTGTCTAGTGTACAGTAAAGCAGATTGCTTAAAGATATAGTGCCATACACAATACGTGTCTAGTGTACAGTAAAGCAGATTGCTTAAAGATATAGTGCCATACACAATACGTGTCTAGTGTACAGTAAAGCAGATTGCTTAAAGATATAGTGTCATACACAATACGTGTCTAGTGTACAGTAAAGCAGACTGCTTAAAGATATAGTGCCATACACAATACGTGTCTAGTGTACAGTAAAGCAGATTGCTTAAAGATATAGTGCCATACACAATACGTGTCTAGTGTACAGTAAAGCAGATTGCTTAAAGATATAGTGCCATACACAATACGTGTCTAGTGTACAGTAAAGCAGATTGCTTAAAGATATAGTGCCATACACAATACGTGTCTAGTGTACAGTAAAGCAGATTGCTTAAAGATATAGTGCCATACACAATACGTGTCTAGTGTACAGTAAAGCAGATTGCTTAAAGATATAGTGCCATACACAATACGTGTCTAGTGTACAGTAAAGCAGATTGCTTAAAGATATAGTGCCCTACACAATACGTGTCTAGTGTACAGTAAAGCAGATTGCTTAAAGATATAGTGCCATACACAATACGTGTCTAGTGTACAGTAAAGCAGATTGCTTAAAGATATAGTGCCATACACAATACGTGTCTAGTGTACAGTAAAGCAGATTGCTTAAAGATATAGTGCCATACACAATACGTGTCTAGTGTACAGTAAAGCAGATTGCTTAAAGATATAGTGCCATACACAATACGTGTCTAGTGTACAGTAAAGCAGATTGCTTAAAGATATAGTGCCATACACAATACGTGTGTAGTGTACAGTAAAGCAGATTGCTTAAAGATATAGTGCCATACACAATACGTGTCTAGTGTACAGTAAAGCAGATTGCTTAGAGATATAGTGCCATACACAATACGTGTCTAGTGTACAGTAAAGCAGATTGCTTAAAGATATAGTGCCATACACAATACGTGTCTAGTGTACAGTAAAGCAGATTGCTTAAAGATATAGTGCCATACACAATACGTGTCTAGTGTACAGTAAAGCAGATTGCTCAAAGATATAGTGCCATACACAATACGTGTCTAGTGTACAGTAAAGCAGATTGCTTAAAGATATAGTGCCATACACAATACGTGTCTAGTGTACAGTAAAGCAGATTGCTTAACGATATAGTGCCATACACAATACGTGTCTAGTGTACAGTAAAGCAGATTGCTTAAAGATATAGTGCCATACACAATACGTGTCTAGTGTACAGTAAAGCAGATTGCTTAAAGATATAGTGCCATACACAATACGTGTCTAGTGTACAGTAAAGCAGATTGTTGTCATGGGTTTTTTCATAACAGGAGACATGGATGCCTATTATTGAAAATACTGGAAAATAGGAAGGGGACGTTTAAGAAATAATGACATCTCACAGGCTTGGAAGTACATTGGGTTGCAGGCTTATATTGGGCTGGAGAAATCTGCTGGGAACAGAGGACAGTGGTGTGTCATGATCAGAAGACTTGAACACCAGTCTCCAGACTGACTAACAGAGGACAGTGGCGTGACATGATCAGACTTCAATACCAGTCTAACTTTCTAACACATCGTTTAATGCTGAAGAAGGCCTACAAGCCACCGGGAAACCCGACACTCTGGGCAGTCCGCCACTGCTCCTATGTGTAGAGCAGACGTCTGACGTCTAACGATAACCAATCAATTTATGTTATATCACTGTATGACCTAGTTCCATTTAGGTCAACCATTTTCCTGGAATCTCGTGAGATCTCAAGTGCGTCCAGGTCTTGTCGATTCAAGATCGTGACAGCGAATGTATCCTCTATAGATCTGGTGCCACGTCAGGAGAAACACGTATGTGATTTCGCCAGTTGGAATAAGAGGAAAAGTTACAGATCACAACAGCGCATAGATGGCACCCCAACCACCGCAGTGTGATAATTGAAGATTAACGCAGTCGGGTTAGAATTCCGGTCAAAATCTGTTTTTCTTTGGTATCCTTAGCAATGAAGCAGTCTGCCCTGCACACTGAGGGAAGAAGACTAAGGTCTAGTCAAAGAAAACATACTAATAGATCAATGTTAGTCAGGGCTAAGTTGTTATTGTTGTTGTTGTTGAATGAGTAGGATTACCATATTGTCGTGCTGATGAAGGTGGCCCTGGGTCATATATGCGGTTGTGTTATGCTTGGCTTCATCTGCGTGTCGATCACTATTACGGAAATCACAACATTCCCTCCCCTCATTAGCCAGACTGTTATAAAAACATCCCGTTTCCAAGGTTGACTACTATGAAGCTGAAGTGAGGGTCTTGGGCAGTATATTTTGCCTGACCCTGACTAACATGTCTGATCAGTATGTTGTGCCTAATCAGATGTTAGTCTTCCTACCCAACTCTCAGCGGTGATGTGTTGTGTTCTGTACCGTGGATTTGTTTAATTTCTCTGTGTGGAGCATGAATTGATTATAAACCTTGACACAATATTAGCTTCGTTATTTAGTCGGCAGTGGAATATGACGTTTCACGGGGGTTTTCCTTGTCAGTCAGACGGCCTATCTAAAGTAGGCCATGGTAGAGTACATACAGCAAAAAGCTCAATCAAGTATCGCCAGACTGTGTCTATCGAAGAGCCTACAGGGAAAATGTGGTAATGGAAGGCCAAATAAAACGAGGAAAAGAGACTTGAAGCCAGATGCAAGGAAAATAGTGAGAGACTGGAAAGGATTGGTTGATGTTCTATGCACCCCAAGGTCATAAGGGCCAAGCAGAACACTCATCTGTAAAGGAGTACCTGGCTGCTAGTTGAGGAAAGTGAGGCATAGTGGACAGAAAAAGGCCACTTTTACCTCAAAAAGCTGGGGAGGAAGATTGACGTCCGGTCAGGCACAACATACTGATCAGACATGCTGGTTATGGTCATGCAAGAAATAATGGCCAAGACCCTCACCTCACTCCCATGCAGTCCTCACTGGACACGCGCTGTCCTTCCTTCTAGGCAGTCTGGTTAACGAGGTCGGAGATCAATGTGATCCCCGTAGTAGTGATAATCACTGAGATGAAGTCCAGCAAAGCATTAACTACAACCTTTACCGTACTAGCGGAGTGAAATTACGGTGCGAAACCTCCAGACCTCGATCGCTGTTCGTCACCAGTTCAAGGGTCATCGCTTTATCGTATATAAACTTCCGGGTTAATGCCATAGAAACGGCTGAACATATTGCTCTTTTATTGAAGAGAGCTGCAATATCTGTCATGTACAGTTAGACAAGAACAACGACGATTTTTTAATTTGTTTTAGATTTTGGAAAGGATTTATTCTGTTTTTCGCTTGGATTTTAAGATTCACCCATTATTGAGAATGGAAAAGTTACGTTTCAGCAACGGATTTTTCTGGGGTAAATCTATTTAGTTTGTACATGTAGATGCAATAATTATGTTTATAGTTGAAGTGACAGACATAGCCTTTATGATAAACATCAATAATAGTATTGATACGTTTTCTGTGAAATTGATATTTTTGTTGTTGTTAACCAATGGACGCTACTAGCGGGTGAGTTTATATGTTTGTGCTATTTTCCATCACTATTACCGTCGACCTCTTGATTCTCAGAATCTAACATACACACAATAACAACAGTAACAAAAACAAGCTCTTGTTAAGATATGTCTCTAGACTTACACACTCACATAAAATAAAAACATTAAAAACAGAGATTAGAGGTTCTCAAAATATAAAATAAACCACGTCGGGGCATGACGTTCTGGCAAATCTAACAGCCGCAGGAAATAGATGCACTTTTTAAATCTGGTCAGGTGAAGGTCAGCGCATGCGCGGATCATCTGTTATATTTCAAGTTATTTTAAAACCCGATTCTTTTCACTGTACCATAACGCATGTGTTATAGTATAAGTCGTCAACGGTCGATTCGACGGAAGCTCAAGTTTAACCTTTGCAAGACTTCGTTAAAATTTGACGTCATTTCATTTGCTGCGGTACTAATTTTCAGCGCGTCATGTTTTACTAGTGGATTTGACTGCGGTACAACTTCGTCAGCACGCTCGGGATGTGAGGATAGCTACTGCAAATCGCCACTGAACGGCCTTTTCAGGGCGCACAAAAAAAGTATACCATGGTGATCGCCAGAAATGAAAAGAGACATCAGAAAACCCTGGGAACACGAGCACTGGAGCAGGTCAGCAACTTTAAATATCTAGGAGTGGTAATAGACAGCATGGGAGGAATCAAAGAGGAGTTAACTGCACGAAGGGCAGCAGCAGGTAGACTGTTCCATGCAATAAACAGGTTTCCTCAGTAGAAGAGAAATAAGCCGGAAAACAAAAGATGGATGTATACTGCTCGACCTATGTGCCTGTCCTGACATATGGATGTGAGTCATGGGCAATGACTATAGCCCAAGAAAGGCAATTACAAACTTCAGAAATGAGGTACCTAAGAAAGGCGGTTTAAGTGACGAAAAGGGACAAGATCCGTAACCACACAATACGTAGCAATCTTGAAGTTCAACCCCTGCAGACACGAGTGGAGCAGTCCCAACTACAGTGGTTTGGCCATGTCTGTAGAATGGAAGAAGATCGGATACCAAAGCGGTCATGGGAGATCAAAAGTCAAGGACGCAGACCCCGAGGACGTCCCAAAGTACGTTGGGAAGACAACATACGACAGTCCCTAAGTGATAGAGGGCTGGATTGGAAGGAGGCCAGGAAAAATACGGCGAATAGAGCAGTGTGGCGTTCTCTTTGGCAAACCTATACACCTCACGGTAGAAGAGAAGCGGCTAAGTTAGTAAGGTAGAAGACTCTACACCTCACGGTAGAAGAGGAGCGACTAAGTAAGTAAGGTAGAAGACTCTACACCTCACGGTAGAAGAGGAGCGACTAAGTAAGTAAGGTAGAAGACTCTACACCTCATGGTAGAAGAGGAGCGACTAAGTAAAGTAAGGTAGAAGACTCTACACCTCATGGTAGAAAAGGAGCGACTAAGTAAGTAAGGTAGAAGACTCTACACCTCACGGTAGAAGAGGAGCGACTAAGTAAGTAAGGTAGAAGACTCTACACCTCACGGTAGAAGAGGAGCAACTAAGTAAGTAAGGTAGAAGACTCTGCACCTCACGGTAGAAGAGGAGCGACTAAGTAAGTAAGGTAGAAGACTCTACACCTCACGGTAGAAGAGGAACAACTAAGTAAGTAAGGTAGAAGACTCTACACCTCAAGGTAGAAGAGGAGCGATTAAGTAAGTAAGGTAGAAGACTCTACACGTCACGGTAGAAGAGGAGCGACTAAGTAAGTAAGGTAGAAGACTCTACACCTCACGGTAGAAGAGGAGCGACTAAGTAAGTAAGGTAGAAGACTCTACACCTCAAGGTAGAAGAGGAGCGACTAAGTAAGTAAGGTAGAAGACTCTACACCTCACGGTAGAAGAGGAGCGACTAAGTAAGTAAGGTAGAAGACTCTACACCTCAAGGTAGAAGAGGAGCGATTAAGTAAGTAAGGTAGAAGACTCTACACGTCACGGTAGAAGAGGAGCGACTAAGTAAGTAAGGTAGAAGACTCTACACCTCACGGTAGAAGAGGAGCGACTAAGTAAGTAAGGTAGAAGACTCTACACCTCAAGGTAGAAGAGGAGCGACTAAGTAAGTAAGGTAGAAGACTCTACACCTCACGGTAGAAGAGGAGCGAGTAAGTAAGTAAGTGCAAAAAAAATATACCTACTCATTTTGGACATTCACAGCAACAACAACAACAACAACAACAACAACAACAACAACAACAACTTCACAAAAGCTGAAAAGACTCGTCCACTCTTAAGGTAAAATTCACTGAAGGATTTCTTTACTTGAATACATTGCTATCACTAACATTTGGGACAAATACATATTCTTCTTCTTCTTCTTCTTCTTCTTCTTCTTCTTTTTCTTCTTCTTCTTCTTCTTCTTCTTCTTCTTCTTCTTCTGCGTTTGTTCTCAATCTCTTGCTACCAAGCACTGAACAGGGCTTTGCAAGTAGCAGGACGATGTCCGGAGAACAGAATGCAGTATGTCTCTAGTTTACAGCTTGACTGCGAAAGATGCATTCTTTGGTCCGACACATCCGTCTTTCTCAGACAAATGCATATATAAGTGAAGACTCAACGACCACATAGGGGCGACACACAATATTTCCTACGTAACGTTGAAACGATCATCTTCAGGTACACAAACACACACATAGAGAACTAGCCAATCACAACGAATTACACGAGACGGTGTAAGACAGGGATCAAATACGGTTTGAGTTGGTAACCATTACCAGCAAGTCAGTGACCAGCAAGTCAGTGACCAGCAAGTCAGTGACCAGCAAGTAAATGACCAGCAAGTAAATGACCAGCAAGTCTGTGATCAGCAAGTCAGTGACCAGCAAGTCAGTGACCAGGAAGTAAATGACCAGCAAGTCAGTGACCAGCAAGGCAGTGACCAGCAAGTAAGTCAGTGACCAGCAAGTAAATGACCAGCAAGTAAATGACCAGCAAGTCAGTGACCAGCAAGTCAGTGACCAGGAAGTAAATGACCAGCAAGTCAGTGACCAGCAAGGCAGTGACCAGCAAGCAAGTCAGTGACCAGCAAGTAAATGACCAGCAAGTCAGTGACCAGCAAGTCAGTGACCAGCAAGGCAGTGACCAGCAAGCAAGTCAGTGATCAGCAAGTAAATGACCAGCAAGTCAGTGACCAGCAAGTCAGTGACCAACAAGTAAATGACCAGCAAGTCAGTTACCAGCAAGTCAGTGACCAGCAAGTCAGTGACCAGCAAGTAAGTGACCAGTCGAGAGTATGCCAGTTATAAAAAAAAAGTGGAACAAAAGAAGAAAAGGCCAATTTTATTACATTCAATATTAATACACATCGTTGTTCAAGGGTGTTAAGTGGCGGGTTGTAGTAGCTATCCTCACATCCCGAGCGTGCTGATGAAAGTGGGCCACGGTCCTCCATACAGTTGTGCTATGCTTGGCTTTATCTACGTGACGCTCACTACTACGGGGATTACGTCGATCTACATCTTGTTAGTCAGACCGCCTTAAAAACAGCTTGTTTTCAGGGAACGCTATATGGAAGAGAGATAGGAGTCTTGGTCAGTATGTTGTGACTGACCATTATTCGACGCCCTGGTCAGTATGTAGTGCCTGGCCCTGATCCGACATCGTGGTCATTATGTTTCGCCTGGCCTTGACCCGACGTCCTGGTCAGGATGTTGTGCCTGGCCCTGACCCGACGTCCTAGTCAGGATGTTGCGCCTGGCCCTGACTCATGTTGTGCCTGACCCTGATCCAACGTCCTGGTCAGGATGTTGCGCCTGACCCTGATTCATGTTGTTCCTGACCCTGACCCGACGTCCTGGTCAGTAAGTTTCGTCTGGCCCTGACCCGACGTCCGGGTCAGTATACTGTGCCTAACCGGACTAGCGTCTCAGTTCCCCTAATACACATTAAAATGTACTCACGGATGCTGCATCAGAACAAAAACAAAACGGAATTCACAACCATTACCCAATGCCCACTTATGGGACATAAACTCAGATTCACAAACAAATGACAAAACAAAGGGAGACACATATACAATACACAAAAGCAGCCCTAACGGCCAGGGAGAGGCAGCCATGGTTCACCAATCAAAACAAAGTAGGTCAACAAGAAATTAAAAATTACAATACTTACGTAATTTCCGTTTCCGGAAACTTTATAAAGTTTTCTCCCAGAAACCAACCATTGTCAGTGCTCTTTCATGTGCCATGATCAGGTCCTCCACTGCACACGATTCCTGCATCCTAGGACATTTAATCAGGTGTTCCGGGTCCTGACGGCCGCACATTCGCAATATTCATCGTCTGGAAATCCCCAGATTAGACCCTCATCTAAACACACCTGTTCTTAACCTGATCAGAGATCTCCAGGCAGTATATGACAAATCATGCACTGGTGTTAGGGGACGGCGTGGCCTAGTGGTTAAATGACACGGCTCACAACATGAAGGTGCTGGGTTCGATCCCCATCACAGCACCGGCCGTGACCCCGGGAAAGCAAACCCTTAGAAATGCAGGAGGAAGCAGACCATTGCATAATATGCATGCTGAAGTCGGGTCCACTGGGTGGACAGGCGGAAAATAAAAACCCCAGTGCAACGCACACGCCTTGAGGATTAGAGAAATAAGGCGAACGCCAAAACAAAACAAAAGACAAAAACATTGTCCTGATACAGGTTCTTCTCTAAGCTCCATCCAACCGTCTTTACACGGAAAGCCTTCACAAACATTGGTCTAACACACTCCTCACCGACTTAATACCAAGACAGGGGAGTATACGAATCAACCTGGGGAGTCTGTAGGGATTTCGATCCACACGCTACCCATGAACACAGCCTCAGCAGTTGGACATGATAGTGATCGATCGACTCAACAGGCCTTTAAACGCCTACGCGAACATTATTATTAACCTTCGCTGTACCTTTGGCGCCACTTTTCTATGCAGTTTTCCGGGGCGACGTTCCGGTGATAAATATGTCCAGTAGATAAATAAGGTAGGAGTACACTGGTCAATTGCTACATTTATGCACATACGATAAAGTGGTTTGGTAATCTGACAAGGAAACCGTACGATCAGCCTGCAGAGCGGTAATATTAGATGGAGGTTATTAGGGCCAAAGCAAGAGGTTGTCCACGGCGACGATGGATAGAGGGGATCAAAGCAACACTCCAAAAGTTGAATATAGCGGCAGTCCATGCCTTCCACTGTGAGCAAAACAGACGTCTACGCATACTTCATCTATGCGGCACCGCAAGGCAAGAGCAGTTGGAGAAGAAGAAGAAGAAGAAGAAGAAGAAGAAGAAGAAGAAGAAGAAGAAGAAGAAGAGGACAATCAGACGAAGAAACGGAAAAAGAAAAAGTGAAGACGAAGAAGTTGAAAAAGAAGAATAAGAATAAGAAGAAGATGATGAAGAAGAAGAAAACGAAGAATAGGAAATATGAAAAAAAGAAGATGAAGAAGAAGAAAAGAAAGAAGAAGACACGAAATATACGCTGCGTTAAAAATATCTAATCAAATATTTGAACATGTGAAAGGCTTCTCCCATGTTAGAAATATATTGATAGAAATTGTTTTTAAAAAAAAGTATGCAGCATGTCCCCCGCAGAAGGTCGCGTCTGCAACTGTCAACCTATTTAGTTTTTAAAAATTCCTTCGTAGGTTTGCAGTTCTGTAGTCTGCCCTTTACTTTCCGTATATGTAGAAGCGATTGTAACAAGAAAAAACTCGTTTCTGCCAAATTTGGCACGGCGGATTCTTTCACGTTGCTTTTGAAAATTGCGCATCTGTCTTCACCAACATGAAAACAATGCTTTTTCTTCGTCTTTCGTTTTTAAACTTCCGCTACCAAACCATGAAAAGGGTTTGCAATTAACTGGATGTAACCCGAAGAACAGAATGTGTCGTAGTTTACTGCTGGACTGCGATATTTCCAATATTTGCACCTTTTGCTTGTTGGTGTCAGGAATGCCCATCTTGCCTTTCCAATAATGCATCTGCACTTCCTGATGTGTCTATCGCGTTGCCCAAATAGGTCAAGCTATCCACTTCCTCCAGCTGCTCTCCCTCCAGCATGATCTGCTCTTTGCTGATAGTGTTGAGTTTAAAGAGCTTGGTTTTCGTCATGTTGATATTCAGTCCCAATTTGACTAGTTCGTCTTTCACCCTAACATGATTCTCTTCCGTTTGGATGTGACTGTGACAAAAGTACCAGATCATAAAATCCGTTGACATATAATCGACATATAATCTACATATAATTGACAAGCAATCTGCATATAATCGACATATAATCTACGTATAATCAACATCTAATCGACATAAAATCAACCTTTAATCGATATATGGCTTGGCTTGGCTTCGTTCGTTCTTAATCTCCCGCTACCGAACCATGAAAGGGCTAAAGAAGCAAAATGTAGTCCAGAGAACGGAATGCGTTGTGTCGTAGTTTACAGCTTGACTACGATATTTGCACCTTTCGGTCCAACACATCCGACTTCAGCAAGCATTATTTTTTGAGTACCTGGTTAGCATTTCCTCTTCGATCCCTTCTCCTTAGTCTGCCCTGCTGCAGCCTGTTATCCAGGATCACCGCGTGGAGGTCTAATCGACAAATAATCGACATCTTAGAGATTTTCCATTTCTTCAAGTCTTGAATTGCCGTACAAACTTCATCCATCCTAGGTTCCGGCTCTTTCTCATTCCTCCCAGGCGCTCTCATTCCTCTCCGGCGCCAATTTGACGCCTCTTCCGGTGTCCTCACACATTTCTCTGCGGTATTCCATCCAAATCACTCATATATTCTTGCTTTCTGACAGCGCATTACCCACTTCGTTGTTTTTTTTAGTGTAATGCCAGTTAGTGTTGTAGTAATTTCCTTCAACGTATCTTCTTCATCTCCTTTCTATTGTAACGTATCTCTTATTGCCTGTGTCCATTATCTGTTGCTTCTTGTTCTTCTGAATCGCTCTGATTTCTGTTGTGGTTCTTCGTGTGTCATGTCTCCTGTACTGTCATGCGCATCTAATAATTATGTGTTACTGCTATTGCTAAAAGGTTTGTCGTATAGTAGTTAAAACACTGTCCGGAAATGACGTTATTAGTGATTTCGTTAAAGGTTTGTCGTATAGTAGTTAAAACACTGTCCGGAAATGACGTTATTAGTGATTTCGTTAAAGGTTTGTCGTATAGTGGTTAAAACACTGTCCGGAAATGACGTTATTAGTGATTTCGTTAAAGGTTTGCCATATAGTGGTTAAAACACTGTCCGGAAATGAAGTTGTTAGACAAGGATATTACGTCAAGGTTTGTTCCATAATAGTTATACTGCTATCGATGAATGAAGTTATTAAAGACTTCAGGATACAAGGCCAAGGTTTGTCCTATAATAGTTACACTACTGTCGGGTGGTGAAGTTGTTAGAGACTTCATGACCACAGTTTGTTTGCCTAAGGTAGCCAATTCCTTTCCTCGCTGACTTTTCTTCATTTGTCGAATATATTTAGTCAGCCTTGGAATGTGACGTTTCAAAGGGATTTGCAGATGGCCTGAGTCACATGGCCTGTATATAAAGTAGGCTGTGGTTTATTTATAGATGTTTTCTTCTCATCGTTTTCTCAAACATCCCGGTCTTCGCTTGTCCTGTCCTGTGCCCTGTAGTATGGTATTTGTATCCCTTTTAAGTCTAGGCCTAGCAATACCAACTTAGATTTCCTTTTTTGATTGTAGTGAAGAGGGTCGTTACAAATTCCAATGCCTTTCTCGATTCTTCGTCGTGCTTCGTAGGTGACAGTTACACGTCTTTTAAAACATCCTGTCTCTATGGCCTTGATTCTTCTCCGAAGGTCTCTGTAATATCCATGCTTTGCAGGCGGAGAGATATCGAAAGAACCAGTGAGCGCATTAGTCTGACATGGCGAGGAAGAGTCGTTTATCTGCCCATATGGGTACTTATCGTGCAAGCGCTGCTGTTGATTATGCTATTCTTGGCAGGACCTCTGGTTCTGATCCCTAATCACTGATTGTTGAGGACCCCTAATCACTGATTGTTGAGGATCGATAATCACTGATTGTTGAGGATCCCTAATCACTGATTGTTGAGGATCGCTAATCACTGATTGTTGATGATCCCTAATCACTGATTGTTGATGATCCCTAATCACTGATTGTCGAGGATCCCTAATCACTGATTGTCGAGGATCCAAAATCACTGATTGTTGATGATCCCTAATCACTGATTGTTGAGGATCCATAACCACTGATTGTTGAGGATCCCTAATCACTGATTGTTGCGGATCCCTAATCACTGATTGTCGAGGATCCATAATCACTGATTGTCGAGGACCCCTAATCACTGATTGTTGAGGATCCCTAATCACTGATTGTTGAGGATCCCTAACCACTGATTGTTGAGGATCCCTAACCACTGATTGTTGAGGATCCCTAACTACTGATTGTTGAGGACCCCTAATCACTGATTGTTGAGGACCCCTAATCACTGATTGTTTAGGACCCCTAATCACTGATTGTTGAGGACCCCTAATCACTGATTGTTGAGCACAGAAATTTGAAACAGTTCAATGTTCCACTATTTCCTCAAATCATATACCGGTGATAAACCGCTTGTTTTCTCTGCATTCGTTTCTCGGTTACTAAGTCTACCGTTGCCTTCTATTTTGAATTTCTATGCAAGAAGAAAGTATCGATAATGTATTGAAAACAGTTTGGACGTTAAACCCCGTGCACGTTCACATCAAACAAATAAGCCATTTATCTGATAGTGAGCAGACAAGACCGCCAAGACGGAATCTGTTCGATCTATTAGACTTTGATTATGACGATCATCAATCAGATATTGGGATACTGATAATAATGAGCTAGATCTATACGACAGCAGTGGTATCGATAGTCTGGTCAGTTGGCGATGGTTGTAGGCCTAGTGACACTAGTGTGAACTACGCTATAGGATGCTCGTTCGGTGTGCACTGCTCCCGATAGGTAGAGCTTATATTGCAGCAGGTGCACGCGTAAAACAATTTTTACTTTTTGCACACTAGCATTACATTTTAAACACTCCTCCATTCACACATTACATACTCAAAATTCATTTCATTATCAAAATAAATATAAAAGTTACAGATAAAATAAGAGAAGCACCCATTTATCATTGGTTTTGTTGATATAATTTAGGGGGCCGCTGTAGTCAAGAGGTTAAGACACTCGCCTCTAACAGTGATGAGCGAAAACCGTGGGCGATCGAGCCCCGCAAGTTTCAAGCGACCCCTGGTCTCACGGGAAGTAAAACTAGAGTACCTGCATCCCGAGTTACCTCCAGTCGTCTCGACCAATAGTCTTGCCACTGATCTAAGGTAACTCGGGACAAGAGTGAGATTGATGACCAGCGCATTCACTCCCTCACTATAATCCTCATACAGCGCATATCACATTGTTAAGACAGAAAACCGGCCTACAGTGTCTCGAAGAGAGAAGAATTCGTGATGACTTAATGCAGGTTTTTAAGATGATCAGAGGAATGGATAAATTAGACTATAACAAGTTTTTTAAAATACAGCCACCTACAATAACACGAGGGCATAGCTACAAGCTGACTAAAGAGAGGTCCAGGTTAGATATTAGGAAATAATTTTTTAGTCAGAGAGTGGTGTCTGCTTAGAATGCATTGCCAGGGGAGGTAGTGGAGGCAGGGACAGTTAATACATTTAAGAATAAACTGGATGCGCATAGCTTTTAGAGCAAGGTGATGTAAATGTAACTGGTTAAATACAGACTCTGCAGGGTCTTCTAAACCAGTATAAAGATGTTAAGTTAAGTTAAGTTAAGTTTAGTTTAGTTTAGTTAAGTTAAGTTTAGTTTAGTTTAGTTAAGTTTAGTTAAGTTAAGTTTAGTTTAGTTTAGTTAAGTTAAGTTTAGTTTAGTTAAGTTTAGTTAAGTTAAGTTTAGTTTAGTTTAGTTTAGTTAAGTTAAGTTAAGTTAAGTTAAGTTTAGTTTAGTTAAGTTTAGTTAAGTTAAGTTAAGTTTAGTTAAGTTAAGTTAAGTTAAGTTAAGTTTAGTTTAGTTAAGTTAAGTTAAGTTAAGTTTAGTTTAGTTTAGTTAAGTTAAATTAAGTTAAGTTAAGTTTAGTTAAGTTAAGTTAAGTTTAGTTAAGTTAAGTTAAGTTAAGTTAAGTTAAGTTTAGTTTAGTTAAGTTAAGTTAAGTTTAGTTAAGTTTAGTTTAGTTAAGTTAAGTTAAGTTAAGTTTAGTTTAGTTTAGTTAAGTTAAGTTAAGTTTAGTTAAGTTAAGTTAAGTTAAGTTTAGTTTAGTTAAGTTAAGTTAAGTTAAGTTAAGTTTAGTTAAGTTAAGTTAAGTTAAGTTTAGTTAAGTTAAGTTAAGTTAAGTTTAGTTAAGTTTAGTTAAGTTAAGTTAAGTTAAGTTAAGTTAAGTTTAGTTAAGTTAAGTTAAGTTAAGTTAAGTTAAGTTTAGTTTAGTTAAGTTAAGTTAAGTTAAGTTAAGTTTAGTTAAGTTTAGTTTAGTTAAGTTAAGTTAAGTTAAGTTTAGTTTAGTTAAGTTAAGTTAAGTTAAGTTAAGTTTAGTTTAGTTAAGTTAAGTTAAGTTAAGTTTAGTTAAGTTTAGTTTAGTTAAGTTAAGTTAAGTTTAGTTTAGTTAAGTTAAGTTAAGTTAAGTTTAGTTTAGTTAAGTTAAGTTAAGTTAAGTTAAGTTAAGTTAAGTTAAGTTAAGTTTAGTTAAGTTAAGTTAAGTTTAGTTAAGTTAAGTTAAGTTAAGTTAAGTTTAGTTTAGTTAAGTTAAGTTAAGTTAAGTTTAGTTTAGTTTAGTTAAGTTAAGTTAAGTTAAGTTTAGTTAAGTTAAGTTAAGTTAAGTTTAGTTTAGTTAAGTTAAGTTAAGTTAAGTTAAGTTTAGTTAAGTTAAGTTTAGTTAAGTTAAGTTAAGTTAAGTTTAGTTTAGTTAAGTTAAGTTAAGTTAAGTTTAGTTTAGTTAAGTTAAGTTAAGTTAAGTTAAGTTAAGTTTAGTTAAGTTAAGTTAAGTTTAGTTTAGTTTAGTTAAGTTAAGTTAAGTTAAGTTAAGTTAAGTTTAGTTTAGTTAAGTTAAGTTTAGTTTAGTTTAGTTAAGTTAAGTTAAGTTAAGTTTAGTTTAGTTAAGTTAAGTTTAGTTAAGTTAAGTTTAGTTTAGTTTAGTTAAGTTAAGTTAAGTTTAGTTTAGTTAAGTTAAGTTTAGTTTAGTTTAGTTTAGTTAAGTTAAGTTAAGTTTAGTTTAGTTAAGTTAAGTTAAGTTTAGTTTAGTTAAGTTTAGTTTAGTTAAGTTAAGTTTAGTTTAGTTTAGTTTAGTTAAGTTAAGTTAAGTTTAGTTAAGTTAAGTTTAGTTTAGTTAAGTTTAGTTTAGTTAAGTTAAGTTTAGTTAAGTTAAGTTAAGTTAAGTTAAGTTTAGTTTAGTTAAGTTAAGTTTAGTTTAGTTAAGTTAAGTTAAGTTTAGTTAAGTTAAGTTTAGTTAAGTTAAGTTAAGTTAAGTTAAGTTTAGTTTAGTTAAGTTAAGTTTAGTTTAGTTAAGTTAAGTTAAGTTTAGTTAAGTTAAGTTTAGTTAAGTTAAGTTTAGTTAAGTTAAGTTAAGTTAAGTTAAGTTTAGTTTAGTTAAGTTAAGTTTAGTTTAGTTAAGTTAAGTTAAGTTTAGTTAAGTTAAGTTTAGTTAAGTTAAGTTAAGTTAAGTTAAGTTTAGTTTAGTTAAGTTAAGTTAAGTTTAGTTTAGTTTAGTTAAGTTAAGTTTAGTTTAGTTAAGTTAAGTTAAGTTAAGTTTAGTTTAGTTTAGTTTAGTTAAGTTAAGTTAAGTTAAGTTTAGTTTAGTTTAGTTTAGTTAAGTTAAGTTTAGTTTAGTTTAGTTTAGTTAAGTTAAGTTAAGTTTAGTTTAGTTAAGTTAAGTTTAGTTTAGTTAAGTTAAGTTAAGTTTAGTTTAGTTTAGTTAAGTTAAGTTAAGTTAAGTTAAGTTAAGTTTAGTTTAGTTTAGTTAAGTTAAGTTTAGTTTAGTTTAGTTTAGTTTAGTTTAGTTAAGTTAAGTTAAGTTTAGTTTAGTTAAGTTAAGTTTAGTTTAGTTAAGTTAAGTTAAGTTTAGTTTAGTTAAGTTAAGTTTAGTTTAGTTAAGTTAAGTTAAGTTTAGTTTAGTTAAGTTAAGTTTAGTTTAGTTTAGTTTAGTTTAGTTTAGTTTAGTTAAGTTAAGTTAAGTTTAGTTTAGTTAAGTTAAGTTTAGTTTAGTTAAGTTAAGTTAAGTTTAGTTTAGTTAAGTTAAGTTTAGTTAAGTTTAGTTAAGTTAAGTTAAGTTTAGTTAAGTTTAGTTAAGTTTAGTTTAGTTAAGTTAAGTTAAGTTAAGTTTAGTTTAGTTAAGTTAAGTTAAGTTTAGTTTAGTTTAGTTAAGTTAAGTTAAGTTTAGTTTAGTTAAGTTAAGTTTAGTTAAGTTAAGTTTAGTTAAGTTAAGTTTAGTTAAGTTAAGTTAAGTTAAGTTAAGTTTAGTTTAGTTAAGTTAAGTTTAGTTAAGTTAAGTTTAGTTAAGTTAAGTTTAGTTAAGTTAAGTTAAGTTAAGTTAAGAACCGTTTAATGTTGTGGCCGTCATCCCTTCGAGATGGGCAATAACATTTGTTGATTTAATTCAGGATTCTATAGACCATAAAAGTCGGCCTTTATGACTTTAAACTTTAAGGACTGCTTGTGTCCTATCCAACTCCAAGACCTTCTTATCTCACGACATATTCCACTAATATCTGTCTATTTTTAGCAGTTATCCGTTACTAATTTTATCGTACGATTTCAATCTCTCTATTGTTCTAACGTGGAACTGATTGGAAAAACGTGACAAATACCAGTTGAGCATAAAACATGAAGGAGGCGGTGGATAGGCCGCACATAATGGAAGCGAGAGTATGACATTACCAGCTCTGTCCTGGGATCCACGGGGCAAGAGAAGTAGTGGAAGACCGAGATACTCATAGAAGAGCGAACTGAAAGCAAACGTAAAGGCAGCAACCAGGACGTGGACAGAATTAGCTCAGATGACTCATGATAGGAAGACTTGGCGAGTATTTATTGAGGACCTATGCTCCACAGGGAGCTGACAGGTTTTTGATTTGATTGACTGCCAACATGCAACCATTTATGAAATTCAATACTTTTTACTTTCGTTGTTGTTTTGGCTTTTCTCCATGTTTCACAGCCATACAGTAAAGCAGACTTTACATTGGAGATGAAGGTTTTCATTTTTGGGTTGCACTTAATTTCTTTATGTTTCGGTAATTTTCTCAAATACAGTGGGCGAAATTAATACAGACGATGCCAAATGTGAGGTGGAAATTAGAGCTCGGATCGAGGTACCAACTTCTAAATTTAAAAAAAAACATCAAAATAGAGATTCGGAGAAGAAAAATCACTACGCATATCTGGCGTGTGGAATAGTACGGCTCTGAACCATGGACTCTAAAAAAAAAAAAAAAGAATGAAGAGACATTACACGCTTTTGAGATGTGGTGATATTGTAACAGTTCCCGCCGGAGCAAGGGGAGTTTAGGATGCCTGAACATGTTAAAGCTTAAAGCTACCTGAATACATGTCAAGGTCACTCACCGTCTCAGCAAAGGAGAACAGAGTTGGGTTAAGGAATGTGGACAGGTAGAAACTGGCCACTGCCTTCCGATTTTGGTAGGGGGAGATTGATTGACAGACGAAATTGGCAGCGGGGCTTGCTGCGAGAGAATGAGTGACAGGTGTGCAAAGTGTTTCGTTCCAATTGGGATTGAAGATGACCATCACCTGAGATCGATTGGTCAAGCTCTGGCCTTGCTTGAGGATATATAACTCGAGACAAAGTTTAGCTCGAGAGGCTGGAGAGAGAGAGGCTGGATAGAGAGAGGCTATATGGAGGAGAGTGAGAGACTCAATGTGGATAGTATGTTTAACTCACCGACCTAGATAAAGGAGCGATTGATAGACGGTTGGACGAATGTTTAGTGATAGAACAGGATCGCTCAAATAGGTGTGTGAGTTTTGCATTAATAGATAATCTGAACGTGTGTTTGTACGCAAGGACACATTGTGAACGAGTTATGTCGAGATCGCCAGCCTGAGGGGATTTCAGTAAGGAAGAGTATTTGATAAGGTGTGTTGAAGACGCAGTTAAGGCGATGTGTGTGTGTGTGTGATGTAATTGCAAGGCAATAGAACTGGGTTTTTTAGTTAGTTGGGAATTCCATCAATAACTAATGCTTACAATTCCCGTTTTAGTAGAATGTTTAGTTAAGATATGTATTATATTGTGTTTGTAATTTCTCTACTCATTCTATGATATGAGTTTGATTTAATAAATATGCCACCTGCTGTGTGATATGTCATTTACTGAGTATGGTCATGATGATGTGGATGAGTGTGAGAATGTTCTAAGTTAGATCACGGCCAGAAGAGGGTTGGCTACTCTATCGCAGAATGCAAAGAATGAGTAGGACAAAAAAGAAGGTAAAACGGCCAGGTACTTAAAGATATATGGTCACATAGACAACAAATGAGGAGTGTAAAAGAAGTTTGTCTTGGCTTGGTCAGAACATGAGAGATAGGAGGTCATTGAAAAAAAAACTAGAAGGCAAAATTCAGAGGAAGGGGATGTCCGAGAAACGATGACATCACACAGGCTTGCAAGAACATAGAGGTACAGACTTATACTGACCTGAAGAGGTCTGCTGGTATGGCATGATCAGAGGACTTCAACACCAGTCGACGGTCTCACTGACAGAGGACAGTGGCGTGACATGATCAGAAGACTTCCACACCAGTCTCCGGTCTAACTAACATAAAGATGATTAACTAAATCTCCCTTCTCCTATTGTGTTTATATTATGAATTATTTCCAAACACAATCGGACTGACTTTGGCCATTCGCATTCTCAAAATCTTAGTTTTTTTTTTTATATGAGTATTTTCATTTCTAATTTCTACGACCTCTCATTGACTAGAATATAATATATATAATACTAGTTCGTGAAATCTATCCTGCTAATTTGTTTATCAATTGACTAACCTAGGAGTGTGACATTTGTTAGATTGAAACAAATCGATTAATTTGCATACTACTCTAAATCAGGCATAGCTCATTAGAAGGACAAGCATATTAGTGTTGAATCTCAGCCACACGTTTTTCGCTCTCTCCTTCCATCAAGATAAACACAACGGCTGAAACACAAGCAGGGTTAATTTAATACACATTCACATGAAAACTAACAAACATTAACAGACGCTTGGACAATCTACCTATTATGTCTCCTTTAGCATCTAGGGTTGCGAAAATCATTTGATTGGCTTTTCGAAACACGTGATTTATAGTGCGTGGCGGTCCGAGGTTCAAAGACAGGACCTAGCTTAATCTTGCTCATCGTGTAGCATGTCCTTTATAGAACGTCGCTCCCATCACAATCTGTCTGAAAGAAACTCGTCCCCTTGCCAAAACTCCAGCCTCCGCCACAGTCATACCAAGGCATTCCTGGATATCTTTGTGCCATCGTCTTCTTGGTCTACCCCTTCCTCTTTTGCCTGGCACCATACCTTCCATCACTGTTCTCTCGAGACCGTTGTGTCTCATGATGGGACCAACGTATTTACGTTTTCTGGCCAAAATGGAATTGATAAACCAGTTCTCCTCTATGCTCAACTCTTGCCGAATGTCTACATTTGCCGTTTTCTCTGTCCAAGGTATTCTGAGGTTCTTTCTGTAACTTTTTTACTCGAAAGATTTGATTCTTTGTCTAGAAGTTTTTGGTAATCGTCCATGATTCGCAGCCATAACCTGCCACAGGAAAAACACAGGCTCTCAAGACTTTCACTTTTATCATTTTGTTGGTTGCCCTGCCATAATTTCTTCAGGCTGTTCAGTCTCTGCATTGCCATAGCTAGTCTTCTTCTGATTTCTTTCGAGCAGTCACCATTTTTTTCAATTCTGGAGCCCAGATATTCAAAATGTGGGACCTGATCTATTTCCTGACCACCCACTGTAAATTTATGCTGACATTGTGTTTTGTCGGTGGTCATTATCTTTGTTTTGTTTATGTTTATAAACAGGTTTTGATCTTTACTATGTCCATTAACGGCTGAAAGTAGCTGCTCTAGCCCTTCTGCACTTCTTGATAGTATCACTGTGTCGTCTGCGTATCGTAACTCTGGAATCTCGTACGCCCCAATAGTAAATGGGTCGAAACTTTCAATGTTCTCGTCTTCTCGAACATTTCTCATTATACATTCCGCATATATGTTGTAGAGATAAGGTGAGAGGACACATCCATGTCGGACTCCTTTTTATACTGCAAACCAATCTGATGTTTGCCCAGATACTTGGACAGCGACTTGTTGATCTTGGTATAATGTTTTAATGAGATGGACTATATGTGCACAGGAAACCCCATTTCCTTCCTGATGTTCCACATATTTTCATGTTTTCCCATATGAAAGGCCTTCCTATTCTTTCTAATTGTTCGTTTACAATCTGATCAGCACGTTACATGCAGTTGCGATCACGTGAAATCTCAAAAAGGGTAGGCTTTGACAAAACATATTCCAAACAATGATATTACTTACCAATTTTATTTTAAAATCAACTCGAATCTCCTTATCTGTAAGAGAAACTGATAAATGACATCTTCGCTTATTACAAACTCATGTAAACACGGCCAACCAAAAAGCTTAGATCGGATCTCCCAACCTGACAACTATTATGTCGTCTCATAATGTGAAACTACAAAGGGTTGTGCGTGTTCACATTTCTTATCATCGTGTCTGATCCCTAAACTGTCAAGACCAAGCTTAATTGATCGGCATTCAAGATCTTCATGGCAGTGAGAAATGGTCTACCTACACGTGCCAAGAGAGGCGGCGCAACAGCTATCACATGAGATGTCTGTGCATAATCCTGGGCGTTGGGTGGTAAGACAAGATCACCAACGCAGAGGTGTTGAGAGAACAGACACTGCTACAATCTTCTCCATGCTTAGAGTTCGAAGGCTGGGACACACTCGGAGGATGGATGATGGCAGAATACCAAAAGATCTTTTCTATGGGGAATTGCAGTCGGGGCAGCCCACTACTTCAGTACAATGATGAATGCAAGCGATATATGAACGATGCAGGCATTGATATGGAATAATGAAACAGGACGCCATGCTTTTTGTTACATGAATGGTGAGGATTAAGGATGGAATACAGACACAGGAGATACTGATTGCAGATAGGCTAAGGCCTCAGCGTTTGAGAAGACACACCACGCCATAGAATGCTGGAATTGGTCATGACTTTCCTTGCACACACTGTGGAAGACGCTTCTCTGCTCGGATTGGTTTTCTGCATCTCATTGGATACCGTCATGGACTGTGGTTGCATCCCCTTTTTTCAAAGCACAACTTACTATCGTCTGACAAGACGGAAAGAGCCAATGGGAAACGTTTAATTTAAAAATGAAAATTTTCTCGACGAAAATGGCGAACGTAGTAAATTATCTACAATATTTTCCATTTTATAACGGTTAAATTATTAAATGTTTACACTTCTGGCGGTCTCGTACGTAATTATAAACAACAAAATAGGCAAATAATAAATTGTTTAGCACAAAGAACACTACACAGTACAAAGCATTTAGTGCTTTTGAACTGATGGAAAGATGTGCTGCAAAGTTGCAGCACCACAAAGACTGCTTAGCAATCCCGATTTTTATGTATCAACCCTTTCTCCCACTATTCTGATGAATAGTGTCTACATGAACGTCGTTTTAAAATCAGCTGAAACACATCAACACGCCCGGTAAACAGCAAACAAGCGAGGTAAGCGAGTTTGTAAATATAACGAACGAAATAAATTGAAACTTCACGTTATCAACATTTAATTTAATTACGGTGTTACTTTTTATTTGATCAATATTTAATAAATTAAGTAAGATTTAATTCTACATTTTTGGGACTGTTTATTTGTCCGCCTGTGTGGCACTGTTTCGCACACCTAGCACGGTCGTTGCACGGCACGGCTCCTGCAATTATGGCGTCGGTAAATACAAATTTAAGCCCCATAAACAACTGCTATGTAAATGTTCCTGATTTACATAGCAGTTGTTTATGGGGCTTTTTTGTAATCAGTAAAGCAATGTAATTTTTGTACGCAACAAAACGTGTTTCCAGCACTTCATATTTCCTTGTTGAAACTCTATTTCACAATAACAAGAATAGCACCACTGCCACACTGAGAGCATGTCGTAAGAGGTGACTGAGTGACATGGCATAATACCGGCCATGGTTAGGTGGTTTGTTTAGAGCAATATAGATGGCGCCTGAAAGGCTGCGTGTTAACTTTCCTCTAGTGTTTGAGTCCATTAAGATGAACTCGCATTTCGGTTAACCACCCGCCGCAGCATTTATCCCAACGCAGCGGAGTATTGAGCTGCTCGAGCCTAGCCCGCTAACCAGGAAATCCTTCTCTCGGCTATATCCAGCTCAAACCAGAACAGGGACCTGCACATGGACATTTGTCCCTGTAGAATTACAGGTCGACTAAGTGGGACCTGCACATGGACATTTGTCCCTGTAGAATTACAGGTCGACTAAGTGGGACCTGCACATGGACATTTGTCCCTGTAGAATTACAGGTCGACTAAGAAATAAGAACTTTATTTTCAAGTGGCACGATAGTGTAGTGCTGTGCTCATTGCCTACAGTGCTAGACGTACGTGGTTCAAATCCTAGAGGAATCTTAAGATTTGGTTTCCAAGTTTCTGTTTTATAATGTTGTTTAATCGTTTACTAATACCATATTTCCACGGGAATGGTATGGGGAGGGGGGGGGAAGGGAGCGGGGGGGGGGGGCTCAGATGTCTCTGTTTGGATCTGCTAGTTATGCTAATAATAGCCATCCCACGTAGTATTGCCTAGTATGGTAGACGAACGTGGTTCAAATCCTTGACTAGTCTTAAGATTTTGTTTCTAGGTTACTGTTTTAAAATTTGGTTTAATCATTTTTCAATATTATATTTCCACGGGGATGGGATGGGGGCTCCAATGCTCTGTCCGGATCTGCTAGTAATGTTAATAATAGCCGTCCATCTCGAATGATGATGACAGAAAAAGTCAGACATGTTTGGTTTCACCTCACCGGGGAGTCCAGAGGCGGCTATATAGTCACTTCCTCCCTTCCATTTATGCAGTTTTAAAAGTCATAGTTCTACATGCGAGTGACGGGACGATGAGGCTAACGTCTGGTCAGGTAAAATACGCTGGTCAGACAATGTTAGCCAGGATCAGGAGAAATATACTGGCCAAGACCCTCACCTGACCTTCTCGTTGGTCGTCCTGGAAACGGGCTGTTCTCGAGGACAACAATATGCCGAACAAGGTGAGGTTCGACGTGATCCCCGTACTAGTGAGCGACACGCAGATGAAGCCATGTATAGCACAACCGCCTGGAGGATCCCGGTCCTCCTTCATTAGCACGCTCGAAATGTGAGGAAAGCTACGACAACTCACTGCTTACCGTCCCTTTTAGGGCGCACAAAAGAGTAAACCTACTCATTGTGGGAATTCAGTAACAACAACAACAACAACAACAACAACAACATCAACAACAACAACAACAACAACAACAACAACATCAACAACAACAACAACAACACTAGCAACAAAAACAACAACATTACAGAAACAAGAACAAAAACAAAAACAACAACAACAACAACAGCAGCAACAACAACATAACAACAACAACAACAGCGACACCAACAACAACAACAGCAACAACATCAACATCAACACCAACAACAACAGAAACAACAGCAACAACAACAATAATACCAACAACAACATGCGGGTGTCAGCTCTTTCGTCATCACAAAACGCTTTCTTCGGAGATCTTGAACTCTTTCCCAATACAGCTCTACCTAATGGTGGTTCTACGCCATTCCTCGTCGTCGTGTGCCTGGAATTCCTAGGAGTTTATATCGAACGTGAAGAGTGTCTGAGATACGTTAAGAGAATCTTTGAAGCCCTTCTTTTGGCAATCACCCAGACTCAAAACCTCTTTAGCTCGTTATACCTCAGTGGTTTGGGCTTTCTGCAAAATGGTGTGGATGGTTTCGTTTTGACCCTAATAAGGATTACCTTTCCTCGTACCATATTCTGCCAATGTGTAACACTTTACGAAGACACCTTGTGGGAAGTCGTTAATTTATCCGGCATGAACGAAAGTAGGTGACGGTCTTCAGACTCCACACGCGCCCCACCAGACTGAGTTACCATATATTCAATAAACTGAATATAGGAGCTATTTATGACTGTACTTGTGGTAATTGGGAAATAGCCATTGAACATCTGCTGCAAAATTGCTCCACATGCGAGGACCAGAGAAAGCACACGTGGCCATCACCAGTGCCAACATTAGACAAGCTCTATGGCAGTGTCGACAGCCTCTGATTTCTTTGAAGATATTCAAGTAGAAAGAGGAAGAAGAAGAAGAACGAGAGGAGTAGAAGAAGAACAAGAAGAAGAAACAATAGAAGATGAAGACGAAGAAGAAGAAGAAGAAGAACAAGACGAAGAAACATAGAAGATGAAGACGAAGAAGAAGAAGAAGAAGAACAAGACGAAGAAACATAGAAGATGAAGACGAAGAAGAAGAAGAAGAACAAGAACAAAAGAACAAGACGAAGAAACAATAGAAGATGAAGACGAAGAAGAAGAAGAAGAACAAGAAGAACAAGAAGAAAGAAGAAGAATCAGTAGAAGATGATAACGACGAAGAAGAAGAAGATGAAGACAAAGAAGAAGAAGAAGAAGAAGATGAAGACAAAGATTGAGAAGAAGACGAAGAAGAAACAGTAGAGGATGATAACGAAGAAGAAGAAGAAGACGAAGAAGACAAAGAAGAAGATGAAGATAAAGAAGAAGAAGAAGACGAAGGAGAAGAAGAAGAAGAATACAAAAGAATCAGAATCAGTAGAAGATAATAACGAAGAAGAAGAAGAAAAAGAAAAAGAAGAAGAATAAGTAGAAGATGATAACGAAGAAGAAGAAGAAGAAGAAGAAGAAGAAGAAGAAGATGAAGACAAAGAAGAAGAAGAAGCAGAAGAAGAAGAAGAAGAAGAAAAAGAAGAAAAAGAAGAAGAATCAGTAGAAGATGATAACGAAGAAGAAGAAGAAGATGAAGACAAAGAAGAAGAAGAAGAAGAAGAAGAAGAAGAAGAAGAAGAAGAAGAAGAACAAGAAGAAGAAAAAGACAATGAAGAAGAAGAAGACGAAGAAGAATGAATACATTTACACTGGACTAAGTGGTCATATCGAGAACAAAAACAACGACATATCCGGTTAGTGATAGAGGTCACGACATGATTTGAACCCGGTATATATGGATTGTAAGCCAAGAACACAACCTTTGAACCACATAATCTCCAAATAGATGTAACCAATATAAAGACGTTAAGTTAAGTTAAGTTAAGATTCCTTTGAAAATTGAATATCTTAACAAATTTGGCAACTTTCTGGCAACTTTCTGATCGTTTGGCAGCTTTTCACAAATTTAGTCTGGCAACCCTCCCCAGACAACGTAGAGTAAGGTGGTTAAATCGTATGATTTTAGTGTCCTCTTGGGGCAGATTAAACGGTTTAACGGATCGGATGGCGGTAACTTTCATGCCCAGAACCTCACTGTTATGAACGCCATTAAAGTGTGTGAGTAATGACAAGTCTAGAGTTCCCTCGAGAGACGTGACAGAAATCAGGACAGAACCGGCCATCTTGTCCTCCCACCAGCTTAGCTGTAACACGCCAAACCGCGACACAAGATGGCGTAGATCATGTTACTTTGTTGAAAGTGTAAAAATAATAGCAATTTTAAAAAACCCAGTTATTTCGGAAGAAGATTTTATTTTTTAAAATTCTCAATTTTTGTTTGTTTTGTTTTTGGAATTACATGATTATTATTTGTTATTGTGGTTTTTCTTTTGAAACGTGATCACGAAACAGCGCAGTGGATGGGCTGTAGAGATTAGCTGACTCCTGACGTCAGGGCCAGCGATTTAGAGCTGACAAGACCATTTTCCGCCTCCACATGGTGATCCTGAATAACAGGCTCAAGGGAAAGGGCTCCCTGAAAACAGCCTTGATCCTCTTGCTTTACATTACCAAAAAGTCATCTCAAACCAAACTGCCAGCAAAACTCAAAAGTGTGTTGCAATGTTCTGTCAACATCCTCTGTTTATTGCGTTGAAAGTAATAATAATAAAAATAGCGCAAGCGATAATGGCACCAGCAGTCAGACATGTTATGTTGCACCTCATCAGATGAGTCTGGGGGTGGCTGTATAGTCCAATTCTGACAATCCTTCCACAAACGTGGCATTTAATGCCAGAATTAGACATGTGAGTGCCAGTTGTTTTGTCTTTTCGCAAACTGCGTTTTTTTTTATGAGCCTCGGAAGTACGACGATCCTCAGTAATGGTGACGCCTCTGATTGTGGTTCTACGCCAAACCTGTCAGTCCTGTGTCAGGGACGCACATACGTTTCCTTCAATGTTGAAGCGTGTCAGATATACTTAGAGAGAGCTCTTCAAGCGCTTCTTCGGCCCACCAACATAATTTCAGCTAACCAAGGCAAAGGCAAGACAAAGGCCGCCGTCCATCGCAGACTAGGATGAGGACCGTTTCCCATTCCTCATCTTCATGGCCAGCAGTTGATCCCATCGTAGACTAAGATGAGGACCGTTTCCCATTCCTCATCTTCATGGCCAGCAGTTGATCCCATCGTAGACTAGGATGAGGACCGTTTCCAATTCCTCATCTTCATGGCCAGCAGTTGATCCCATCGTAGACGAGGATGGCATAATTTATTTTCACTTTTATCCTCACTCTCTCGTCTCGAACCGCCCGACCCCAGTAGCAAGTCAAGAAAGAGACGACTAAGGGGCCAATTACGAAATGCAGGGGACTCCACATCAAGCATGGCAGAGTCCGGAGTCGAGCCCACACCACCTGATCACGAGACCGACGGCTTAACCACTTCGGAATTCCCACGGAATTCAGCTCACCATATATTAATTATTTAGGGATGCGGTTGTCCGGCATGCGCACGTCTTGGCTCGATCCACCTGATCTGGGTCGTCTGCAACAGTGTGTGGATGCTCAGCATTTTTGCCTCTATGAAGACCTCGGCCATTGATACTCTATCCTGCCCCTTTTTATTTTTGGACAATCTACAGAGGCCCTTGTATGGATGTGGTTTATTTTCCTAGCATGTCTCCTGTAGACAATCCACGTCTCACTGGCATACAGAAGAGTGGGAGGCACTAAGGCTTGGTAAACTTTCAGTTTGGTATCATGGTTTACACCCCGTCCGATCCCAAATGCTTTTGCGCAGCATCCCAAAGGCAACACAGGCCTTGGCGATTCTGTTGCTGTCCTCTGCTTTGATGGTACACTCCGAAAGATCGTTCATCTCTTGATGTTACTCTTTCTCTTTAATCGCGATCTCTTCCTCATAACCGTCTACCCTCTACCGGTCCTTCCAGTTTTGTTTCGAATATCGCATCGTGTCTCTTTATTTGTCCACAAAATTGTATCTAATTTGTATGTTTCTCAGAATCCCCATGCCCATTCATAATCTCGTTTCGAGCAAGAAAAATCGACCGTCAAATAAAACTTGCTCAAAAGATCAAGCCTGATAGCAAGAGTTTTTATTGTTATACTAGAAATAAACAGAATGAGAGAAAATGGGGAGTCCTTTCATAGCACAGGAAAGATAATGGGAGAATATCGAGGTTGTAACCTACTCAATCAGTACTTTGGCACAGACTACACAAAAGATAACTGCTCCAAGATCCAAGAGCCTTTAGATATTTTCCAAAGAGATACAAAGGGGTTAAGATCAATCTGTATTACAGAAGAAATGGTTTTTAAAAAATTGGAGGGGTTGAAAGCGGATAAATGTCCAGGTCAAGATGGTATTCATCCAACATTGTTGTTTGAAATTAGATACCTGTTCATAAAAGCATTGGATATAGTATGTTATCAATCACTTACGAAAGGGATTGTTCTAGGAGATTGGAACGATGCATGAGTGATCCCTTTGTTCATTAAGAACAACACAATCAGATCCAGCCGTTGAGTTTAACGAGCATAGTTTGTAAATTGTTAGAGTCAATAATCAAAGAAAACATTGTAATGCATTTAGACGGGTAATTTTATCAGAATTAATCAGCATTCATTTACTAAATGGAGTTCGTGCTTAACAAATCTATTAGAATTCATGGAGGAGGTTACCAAAATGATGGAGGGGGGCGCCACGATAACTTTGACCACATGTTAGACTCACTTTACAACATTTTCCCAGGTGGCAGTGAGCTCTATTCTCGTGTCTCTCACACCCAGACACTCTTCTCCCCTAGAGGAGAGACCACACTATAACTCAGCCCCTACTGTACAATCCCAGTATGGCAGTGGCCATGTTCGCGTCTCTTTTACACACATATCACTTCCGAGTGTCCTTTAGGCACGGAGCGTGTTGGAATATGTAAGGATTGAGAGGCATGCATAAATGGTGACATGCAGATAGTCAGAATAAGAGGGATGGACGGACAAAGGGACAGACACGACATATATCATCATCATCATCATCATCATCATCATCATCATCAAATGCCGTCTCTTCAACAGAGGATGACGGTAATGGATCTCTGTCTGTCTCTGACTCACGCCAGACTGGTACTCTCAGTCAAACTGTGTCCCAGGGGACGGCGTGGCCTAGTGGTTAAGTGACACGGCTCACAACCAGAACGTGCTGGGTTCGATCCCCATCTCAGCACCGGCCGTTACCCCGGGGAAGCAAACCCTTAGAAAATGCAGGAGGAAGCAGACCCTTACATAAAATGCATGCTGAATTCAGATGCACTGGGCCGACAGGCGCAAAATAAAAACGCAGTGCAATGCACACCGCCTTGGGGATTAGAGAAATGAGGCGAACGCAAAAAAAAAAAAAAAAAAAACTGTGTCCCGACCACATCATGATGTTGTCTGTCCATCTGTACCTCTGTCGCTCTCTTGCTCTCTTACCCTCTACTCTGTCCTCCAAAATAACGTTTAGCCGACTGTCATGGCGCTTGACATGACCAACATTTTAAATTTTTCTGCTGTTTATTTCGTCTAGAACTATCAGATCCATCTTGAGTTGTTCCAGAACCTCATTATTGGTTTTCCAATCTTTCCAGTAAACTCGTCCTATCTTACGGATACCCACGATTCAAAGGCCTCAATATGCGTTTCCATTTTCTTTGTCAGGGTCAAGGTTTCTACTCTATACAATTAAACTGAATGCACATATATTTTTATGATTCTCATTTTTATGATCCGAGATTTATTCTGCTTGGACAGAAGTGTATCTCTCATGTTGTTAACTGCATTTTTGGTCATTAAAAATCTTTTAATTGGTTCAATGACAAATGAAGAAAACACAAATACGCATTCGATGGGTGAATTATGGATGGGTTATGGGTGAATTAAAGAATTATATTATAACACATTAGTTCATTAGCTTTTTAGATACAATGGTTTCTTCTGCTTCTTCTTCTTCTTCGTTCGTTCTCAATCTCCCACTACCAAACCCTGAAAGGGCTTAAGTAGCAGAATGTAGTCTAGAGAACGGAATGAGTTGTGTCATAGTTTACAGCTTGACTGTGATAGTTGCACCTTTCGGTCCAACACATCCAACTTCAGCAAGCATTTTTTGAGTACAGGGTTAGTATTCCCTCTTCGATCCCTTCTCCTTAGCCAGTCTGCCCTGCTGCAGCCTGTTATCCAGGATCACCGCGTGGAGGTGTAGAAGGGTCTTGGCAGCTCTGGTTCGCTGGCCCTGACGCTAGCAGTCAGCTATGGGTAGTTTACTGTCCGCAGCTCATGTGCTGCTCAGCATCTTGATCCCAGATACAACGGATTCAAAGCAAGAGACAGACCACGAACAAGGTGGCTTACAGAAATAGCTGAGGTGTTCAATGCGACACTTCGTGAGACACAGACGGGTTCTTTCTAGAGATCTCTTCATAACCTGTCGCTGAAGGGCATACCAGGATAAACGAAAAGAAAGAAAAGAGATTAGGTCAATGAGTATTTAATGTGATGCTAGTGACGAATGCTTGGAGTAGCAAGAAGGGATATAATCAGAATCGAAGATATTAGAAGCAAGCAAGGAGGAAGACTATCATCTGGTCAGGCCCAATATACTGATCAGGCATGTTAGTTAGGGTCAGGCAAAATATACTGATCAGGCATGTTAGTTAGGGTCAGGCAAAATATACTGATCAGGCATGTTAGTTAGGGTCAGGCAAAATATACTGATCAGACATGTTAGTTAGGATCAGGCAATATATACTGATCAGGCATGTTAGTTAGGGTCAGGCAAAATATACTGATCAGACATGTTAGTTAGGGTCAGGCACAACATACTGATCAGATATGTTAGTGAGAGTCAGGCAAAATATACTGATCAGACATGTTAGTTAGGATCAGGCAAAATATACTGATCAGACATGTTAGTTAAGGTCAGGCACAACATACTGATCAGATATGTTAGTGAGAGTCAGGCAAAATATACTGATCAGACATGTTAGTCAGGATCAGGCAAAACATACTGATCAGACATGTTAGTCAGGGTCAGGCAAAACATACTGATCAGACATTTTAGTCAGGGTGAGGCAAAACATACTGGCCAAGACCGTCACCTCGAATTCTACATGACGAGTTTGTGTGTGTGTGTGTTGACTGTGCAGATAAGGAGAGTGCAGCGGCGAGATCTGGGTTAGGCAGTTTTGAGGAACCATCAAAAGCTAGTGCTTACACACCTCCGTTGTAGTCCAATATATGAGTATATCTGAGAATATATATGAATTATGAGTATTTAGTTTGGATGTCTTCTGTTCTTCTTCTGCGTTTGTTTTCATTCTCCCGCTATCAAACCATGAACAGGGCTTTGCAAGTAGCGAGATGTAGTCCGGAGAACGGAATGCGTTGTGTCGTTAGTTTACAGTTTGACTGCGATATTTACACCTTTCAGTCCGACACATCCATCTTCGGCAGTAGTTTAGATGTGTTTGTTATTTTTGTTGATATTATTTTTGTTGATATTATTTTTTTTAATATTATTTTTTTAAATATTATTTTTGTTGATATTATTTTTGTTGATAGTCTTGAAATAAATCATATATAGTGTTTACTGTGTTATTCACTGTGTGAAGTCGTGTCGTGGTGGGGATACATGTTCTAACTCTTTAGATAAGTAACTACTCAGCTAATCCTAGACTTTACCACACAACCGCCTGGAAGGTGCCGTCTAGCGTCATCAGCACGCTCCGGATGTATGGGAAGCTACAGCAACCCGACACTAAACGTAAATTTTCATAGCGTGCAAAAGAGTTAACCTACTCATTATGGGAATTCGCAACAACAATACCAAGAAGGAGAGAAGTAGGTACAACACCAGCGCCAGACCGGATTAAGAGACAGCAAACGTGTTACGTGACACGACAAACCTAACCTAACTTCATTTTACTGGATTAGAAGGCTCCACAGAGTTTTTATGCAACCAGTTTATTCCACTCACCCGATACTAACAATGACTGCTCATTTACAATCTATATTTAAATGCATTAACTGACCCTGCCTCCAAAACATGTGGCAATACATTTCAAGCATTAACCACTCTCTAATTAAAGAAATGTTTCCTACTATCTAATTTCAACCTTCCTTTATTTAATTTGTAGCTATTCCCTCTTATTCTTGTAGCTGGTTGTACTTTTCAAAACTTGTTATAGTCTAATTTATTATTTCCATTGATTAATTCATAAGCCTGTATTGTCACCTCGAATTCTTCTCAATTCTAGACACAACATACACGTTTTTCTGAGTCTTTCCTCATAACTATAATTCTGATATCCCACGATCATTTCTGTAGCTCTTCTTTGTATCATTTGTATCATGTCTATATCCAATCTGTGTTAAGGACTCCACACCTGAATACAGAACTCCAATTTAGGTCTAAGCACTGATTTACATAGCTTAACTATCGCTTCGTGGCTTCGATGTGTAATGTTTTTTTTAATCATAACCAACATAGCATTAACCTTTGTCACAGCCACCTGGCTTGCTCACGCACCATAACTGTATAATCTATTACAATACCTAGGTCATTTTCCTTTTCTATCTTCTAATATTGTTCACTCCCAGCATGTAATTATGTTCCATATTAGATGTTAAACATCCACTGGCTCTCCAGCATGCAACATTTTGGTAACCTCGTCCATTTAATTCTAATAGATTTGTTAATCACGACCTCCCCTTATTAAGCCCATGGTGAGCCTTCTTGACGAGATAACACTTGTCCAAGTGCAGAACTATGTTGTCTTTGATAATATACTCTAAAATTGTACGTAGGCGCTCGTCAGACTCACTGGTCTGTAATTGCCTGGATCTGAATTCTTGTCCTTTTTGAACAAGTGGATCACACATGGACACGAGGATCACACCTGGATAAGGGGATCACACATGGACAAGGGGATCACACCTGGACAAGGGGATCACACCTGGACAAGGGGATCACACCTGGACAAGGAGATCACACCTGGACAAGGAGATCACACCTGGACAAGGGGATCACACCTGGACAAGGGGATCACACCTGGACAAGGAGATCACACCTGGACAAGGGGATCACACCTGGACAAGGGGATCACACTTGGACAAGGGGATCACACCTGGACAAGGGGATCACACCTGGACAAGGGGATCACACCTGGACAAGGGGATCACACCTGGACAAGGGGATCACACCTGGACAAGGGGATCACACCTGGACAAGGGGATCACACCTGGACAAGGGGATCACACCTGGACAAGGGGATCACACCTGGACAAGGGGATCACACCTGGACAAGGGGATCACACTTGGACAAGGGGATCACACTTGGACAAAGGGATCACACCTGGACAAGGGGATCACACCTGGACAAGGAGATCACACCTGGACAAGGGGATCACACCTGGACAAGGGGATCACACCTGGACAAGGGGATCACACTTGGACAAGGGGATCACACCTACTTCTTTCCAATTCTTTGGAATAATCCCCTTCTCAAGAGTTTGCCAACGAAATTTAGCCAAAGGTTTTTGCCAGCAAATATTATCACTAATGCATTAAAATGTGACAACATTAATAATTTAAGATGAGAATTTGTGATATAAATAAAAGTTTGAAAATAAAATTGGACCAAATTGGAAATTCAAGATGAGAATTAGTGAAACAAATAAAAATTTGAATTTAAAATATGACAAAATTGGAAGGCTATACAGATTCAATTAATTCAAAACCAAGGGCCGACCACGCAAATGATGGATAGCAAAAATAACAGAATCAATGAATCTCCCTATGTACAAAGCACAAATTAGGGCCCGGTCAAGAAATCTTTTCATAACCTGACGATGAAAGGCACAAGCAGGACAAAAAAGCGAAAAGAATAATAATAATTTAATAATGTAGAATAACATTCCATTTGAATAGAGAGTGGTGTAGGCAACTTGCAGATCGATACATTATAGATGACAGAATGAAGACAGAAAAGCAAACAGGTTGACGGACGGACGGACGGACAGGCTGATCTGCAAACAACATAGAAAGCTAGAGACGTTGATATATATATACATATTGCTGCTTGCCTTGTGCGTATAAAACAACTTTTTCGGCATGCTGAAAGTAAGGGCATTGAATAACAGAAAGCTGACACTAAATACAAAGATCATAAAATATCAAGCATGCGTACTTGGTACACTGTTGTACGGAGCGGAAACATGGACAACATATTCAAGACACGAGAAGAGGTTTAACAGTTTCCTTATGCCATGTCTTGGCAGAATAATGAACATAACTCGGAAATACTGGAACGTGCCAAAATACCTTCCATCTTCTCGACTCTGACCAATGAGAGACTGAGATGGTTGGGTCACAAGAAACGAAGGTCAAATACCCGTATTCCGAAGCAGTTACTCCTGGGTGAACTCATATCGGGTAGCAGGCCACAAGGAAGGCCTAAATTAAGATGCACGGACATTTACAAAAGATTCATGAAAGATTTTTCGGTCAATCCAAATACCTGGGAGGAGAATGCAAAGGATAGAGCTACATGGAGAGCGACACTGAAAACGGCCATCGAGGCTTCAGAGCTAGTTCTGATGACAAAGATGGAAGACAAGCGATGCAAAATAAAGGAACCTACACCACACCATTCGAACGTTTTCTGTCTACACTGCTGTCGTCCCCGTCAATTAAGAATCGGCAAAATCGGCCACTAAAGTCGACGTCCCTACAGGACAGATGCTGCCACAGCCATATCTACAACAGACTAGCCTACTGGCCGTTTGTCAAGGCGATAAAAGGCCATAACCTGACATTTAGCACTTCCACACAGGTTGCCTGAGGCGAATATTCTACATCCGATGGCAGGATCGTGTCACTGACATCGAGGTTTTCTGGAAGGCTAACATGCCCAGCATCCATGCTCGACTAGGAAGGGTCGGACACCTCGTCCGTATGTCAGACGAACGGCCCCCAAAGAAGCTTCTCTACGGCGAGCTGAGAGAGGGATGGCGCGAGAGAGGGCGTACACAGAAACGTTTTCTTCTTCTTCTTCTTTTTCTTCTTTGTTCGCTCTCAATCTCCCGCTATCAAGCCCTGAAAAAAAAGCATTGCAAGTAGCAGAATGGAGTCCAGAGAACGAAATGTATTGTGTCCTCGTTTACAGCTTGACTGCGATATTTGCACATTTCGGTCCAATACATCCGACTTCAGCAAACATTTTTGAGTACCGGGTTGCCCTCCCTCTTCGATCCCTTCTCCTTAGCCAGTCTACCGTGTTGCAGCCTGTTATCCAGGATCACCGCGTGGAGGTATAGAAGGGTCTTGGCAGCTCTGGTTCGCTGGCCCTGACGCTAGCAGTCAGCTATGGGTCACTGACCACTGCAGTTTATGCGCTGCTCATCATCTTGATCCCGTTTTACAGACGGTCTGAAGGACTCACTGAAAAGTTGCCAGATAGACATCGACTCCTGGGAATGTCTTGCACATAACAGATCTGACTGGAGAAGCGCAGTCAAATCGGGTGTAGCTACCAGCGAAGACGACCGTGTTGTGAAAGCCCAGAGCAGACGCGAGACCCGGAAATCCCGAAGAGCGGGAACACCATCCCCTTCTACAAACCTGGTGTGCCCGATATGTAGCAGATGTTTTGGCGCTCGCATTGGCCTGTTCAGCCACATGCGCACCCACACCCAACAGGGAAATATGTGACAAGGATGATGTCGGCGGTCCTCGACAACAACATAGGACAGCTATTATTATTATTATTATATGTGTGTGTGTGTGTGTGTGTGTGTGGGTGGGTGTGTGTGGGGGTGTGTGTGTGTGTGGGTGTGTGTGTGTGTGTGTGTGTGTGTGCGTGTGTGTGTGCGTGTGTGTGTGCGTTTGCGTGTGCGTGCGCGTGTGCGTGCTCGTGCGCGTGCGTGTGCGTTTGCGCATCGGGTGGCACAGGTTGCAAATTCGAATGACGGTAAAGAACGAATTTTTTTTTAACGTGCATCTTCTGGACAAAAAATTCCCATGATCTTTGCCCCGTGTTCAGTCTCACGCAAGTTACAAAACTCTTGGCAGTTGGAAATCGAGAAGAGTTGGTTAAACGGCCGCTGTTTGGAAAACATATTCAAGCTAAAAATCTACCCAAATTATTTGTGCCTTCCCCCAGGCCTAGTATGCCACAACCAGTTTAAAATACTTACTACTGAAGGCCGGAGCATTCGGCTACATGGCAACATTAATCAACAAGGTCGTTGGGATAACAGGTTTCCAAGTATTCATGGTGCCTCACTTTGGCCCCTGGTTTTCCCTTATAACTTTTAAACTAATGAACACTGCCGACGACGAATGTGTCGGGCCGAAAGGTGCAAATATCGCAGACAAGCTGTAAACTGGCAACACAACGCATTCCGTTCTCCGAACTACATCCTGCTATATGCGAAGTCCTGTTCAGGGCTTGGTAGGCGGAGGTTGAGAACGAACACAGAAGAATGAGAAACAAATGAACGTAATTCAATAACATTTGACAGGGATATACCTTGGAGTGTATAAACATAATCAGGTCATATCAAATGTTGGAGGTGGTCGCCATTAGAATCAAGGTTTGCCTGCACACGCTTCTTCGTGTTACGGGAGGTATTCACTAACGCGTCAGGAGTCCCAGACTCAGTTTCCCACAGAATGTTTTCTTGCAGTGACATGAGATTATTGGTGTGTGACGAATCAAGGTTTGCCTGCACACGCTTCTTCGTGTTACGGGAGGTATTCACTAACGCGTCAGGAGTCCCAGACTCAGTTTCCCACAGAAGTTTTCTTGCAGTGACATGAGATTATTGGTGTGTGACGAATCAAGGTTTGCCTGCACACGCTTCTTCGTGTTACGGGAGGTATTCACTAACGCGTCAGGAGTCCCAGACTCAGTTTCCCACAGAATGTTTTCTTGCAGTGACATGAGATTATTGGTGTGTGACGAATCAAGGTTTGCCTGCACACGCTTCTTCGTGTTACGGGAGGTATTCACTAACGCGTCAGGAGTCCCAGACTCAGTTTCCCACATAATGTTTTCTTGCAGTGACATGAGATTATTGGTGTGTGACGAATCAAGGTTTGCCTGCACACGCTTCTTCGTGTTACGGGAGGTATTCACTAACGCGTCAGGAGTCCCAGACTCAGTTTCCCACAGAATGTTTTCTTGCAGTGACATGAGATTATTGGTGTGTGACGAATCAAGGTTTGCCTGCACACGCTTCTTCGTGTTACGGGAGGTATTCACTAACGCGTCAGGAGTCCCAGACTCAGTTTCCCACAGAATGTTTTCTTGCAGTGACATGAGATTATTGGTGTGTGACGAATCAAGGTTTGCCTGCACACGCTTCTTCGTGTTACGGGAGGTATTCACTAACGCGTCAGGAGTCCCAGACTCAGTTTCCCACAGAATGTTTTCTTGCAGTGACATGAGATTATTGGTGTGTGACGAAACACTTTTCCTTTCAGCAATCGCCATTGGAAGAAATCAGGTGACATTAGGTCAGGCGACTTTGGTGGTCAGTCCATCAGACATGACACGATCTTCAAAGAAGGAAGCAATTTTAGCCATCCTGACATGTGATTTAAACCCCTAAATGTTATTAGTAATGAGCTTTGTTTTATCTGCATTTATTTCCATACCAAAACTCTTTTATAGAGGCAAATGGGCAGGAACTTGAGGTGGTACAACGTTTCAAATATCTGGGATCATTGATCAGTAAAGAGGGATCGCAGCCAGAGGTAATTGCAAGAATAGCACAAACAACAGCGGCGCTGACTCGGCTGAAACCTATCTGGCAAGACATGCGGCTCGCCCTCGGCATACAAGTTAGACTAATGCGCTCTTTGGTGATCTTTTTGGAGGTCCAACGGAATTACCAACTCGATACTCTTTGGTTCCGTTCCAGGACATAGAGGGGGAGAACGTCCAAGGAAGATGTGGATGGACAACACCACTGAGTGGTCAAGCCTTCGCTCTGGTGAGATACGACAGGCGTCGGCAGACAGAGAAAGATGGCGTGGAATTTTTGGAGTTTCTTCAAGTGTGCCGCAACGACCTGACGGGTTACGGGATGAACTGAACTGGAATGAACTGAACTGAAATGAACTGAACTGAACTGAACTGACATGTGAGATGTGGCATGTGGCCCCCATCCTGGTGACGATCGCCAATATGGAGTTCCTCGTTGTCCAACTGGTTCACATGATGTCCTTGCCGAATTGTTTCTGAATTACCTTCATTAGTTTAAAAGTTGTTAAAGAAAACAAGAGGTCTACAGCGAGTGGGTGAGCCTGTAGTACAGACAGGGAGACACATTTATAAATATATATGTATATACAGACAGACGGACAGAGACATGCAGACAGACAGACAGGTATATATATATATATATATATATATATATATATATGCATAGATAGATAGATAGATAGATAGATAGATAGATAGATAGATAGATAGATAGATAGATAGATAGATAGATAGATAGATAGATAGATAGATAGATAGATAGATAGATAGATAGATAGATAGGCATACAGACAGACATATAGACAGACAGATAGATATATAAACATATAGATAGATAGAAAGATATATAGATATGTAGATAGATATAGAACTGTAGATAAATAGATAGATAGATAGATAGATAGATAGATAGATAGATAGATAGATAGATAGATAGATAGATAGATAGATAGATAGATAGATAGATAGATAGATAGACATACAAACACACATACAGACACACATACAGAAAGACACATATATATCTAAATAGATAGATAGATAGATATATAAATAGATAGATAGATAGATAGATAGATAGATAGATAGATAGATAGATAGATAGATAGATAGATAGATAGATAGATAGATAGATAGATAGATAGATAGATAGATAGATAGATAGATAGATAGATATAGAAAGATAAAAATATAGATAGATAGATAGGTAAATAGATAGATAGATAGATAGATAGATATATATATATACATAGATTGATAGATATATAGATAGATTGATAAATAGATAGATAGATAGATAGATAGATAGATAGATAGATAGATAGATAGATAGATAGATAGATAGATAGATAGATAAATAGATAGATAAATGGATATATAGATTGATAGATAGATAAATAAATAGATAAATAAATGCCCTTTCTCTCTGACAATGACCTTTTCAACTATGCTAAACTCACTACGAGCAGAAAGCCTCCGTCGACACAGCTTTCCGATCAATATGACACATAAGCCTGGCAACCACTTAAAGATTGAGTGTCGGAGACAAGACAATTTGCGGTAAAGTCGAGTAAACACTTCCTCTGAAAGGAGTTAGTTTGAAAGTGACGTTAGCCAGGATTTTCAATATCTACGTGTCTGTAGTCGCACACCACTCGAGCTGCCCTTAAGCGTCGTATATTTATGTATTAAGCGCCGACGTCTGCTATCTACGAGATAAGTTCAGTAAATATCCGGATGTAATTTTTAGACGATTTTGAGAGATGAATTTGAATTACATGTATGAGACGATGAGGCTAACGTCTGGTCAGGTAAAACACACTGATCTGACAATGTTAGCCAGGTTCAGGAGAAATATACTGACCAAGACATTCACCTGACGGGACGATGAGGCTAACGTCTGGTCAGGCAAAAGAAACTGGTCAGAGAATGTTAGCCAGGGTCAGGAGAAATATACTGACCAAGACATTCACCTGAAGGGACGATGAGGCTAACGTCTGGTCAGGCAAAAGAAACTGGTCAGAGAATGTTAGCCAGGGTCAGGAGAAATATACTGACCAAGACATTCACCTGACGGGACGATGAGGCTAACGTCTGGTCAGGCAAAAGAAACTGGTCAGAGAATGTTAGCCAGGGTCAGGAGAAATATACTGACCTCCTCGTTGGTCGTCCTGGAAACGGGCTGTTGTCGAGGAGAACAATCTGGCTAACACGGGGAGGTTCGACGTGATTTCCGTAGTAGTGAGCGACACGCAGATGAAGCATACCATGGCACAACCGCATGGATGACCCCGGTCCACCTTCATCAGTAAGCTCGGGATGTGACGAAATCTGCTGCAACCCCTCCCTTAACGCCCTTTTCTTGGCTCACAAAAAAGTAACCTACTCACTGTGAGTATTAGAAACTATAAATTACACGTATTATTTTTCAACGTCCATCTACGTATGTTTTTTGTTGTTGTATATGTTGGTTCCGGAGAGTGATTCCGACCAAACGTCTCTCAAGAGAGGCCTGGGTCACTCTCAAAAGGCCCTATTGCTGTTGTAATTCTATCTCGCATTTCCTCATTTGTAACTCGATCTTTGTACATGACGTTTAAAAGTCTTCGGAAACATCTCATCTCCAAGGCCTGTATCCTTCGTTGAAGGTCAGCTGTAACTGTCCATATCTCACAAGCATAGATGAATATTGACAGGACCAGTGTACGCATTAATCTGATTTTCGTGCAAAGTGCTAACCGTTTATTTTGCCAGATTATGTTAAGCCGTGCAAGCGCCACTATTGTCTGTGCTATTCTGACCAACACCTCACATTTTGATCCTTCATCACTAACAATCGACCCTAGATATTTAAAACGGTCAACCACTTCGAGTTCCTGACCGTTAGGTTCTATACTGCTGTTGAAGCCATTGGCGTTGTTTGTCATTAATTTCGTCTTTCCAGCGTTATCTCCATACAATAGTCACGGCCCTTTTCACCATTAAACAATTAAGAGAAAGTATACAATGAGCCAAGAACTTCAGGAAATCATGTTATGGATGCAGAGCTAGCTTTTATTTGAGCTGATAGGAAAAAAAAATGTTAGAAGACTATACAATACAGTTTAGTCCAGCTCAAGTGCCATCTCCGCATGGAAGGTCCGCTGCAATGGGTATGCAGTGTACTCTATCTCTTGCCATAATTGTCCAATCTGACAGTCCATCTACTGATATTATCCACCCATTTAAAACGTTGTCTGCCTCTTGAACGAATGCCTTCTACTCTACCCTGTAGCATGGTCTTTCTACAAGAAGGTATCCCAAAATATCTTCAATTTCGAACCTTGATTTCGGCAGTTAATTCTCTGTCCACCCACAATTGTGTGATTTGTAGTTGTATTTCTATTCAGCCTGGATTGTGGTTCTTCTTTTCTTCTTCTTCATCGTACGCAGTCAGACATCAACCTTAATTTTTTTCGAAAAAAGCAGCGGTCATCCTGAGGCTATCGACACTGCCATAGAGCTTGTCTAGTGTTGCCACTGGTGATGGCCACATCTGCACTCTCTGATCCTCGAATGTCGGGCAGTTTTGCAGCAAATGCTCAGCGGTCATTTTCCCGGTACCACACGGGCATTCGTCAGTGCCACCTATCTTCAATTTGTTGAATAGGTGGTACCTCAGTCCATTGTGGCCAGTGCGAAGTCTGAAGACCACGACCTGCTCTCTTCTGTTCAACTGGTAATAGGCATCGTTTTTTTGTGTAGCCAGTATGTGCGGTTTCCCATTTGGTCACGTATCTAGCTTTAATAAGCCGTTTTGACTCTTCGTATGTCATACTAGTATCTGGTTGTGGTAGCTTTACACCTACTTTTGTCAGTCTGTCTGCCTCCTCGTTGCCTTGGATGTTGCAGTGGGATGGGACCCACTGTACCACTACCCTTTTTGGTGCGGACTGCTGGCATAGTTGACAGAGTACTGCTCTTAAATCATTAAGTTCAGTATTTTTCTGGCTTTTTAGTGCTGTGACTTCGGCCAAGGCATCTGTAAGCAGGACTATATGGCTTTCATTCCTTTTACCTGTCACCATTTCTTCCACTGCCGCCCTCAGTGCCTCTGCCTCCGCTCTGAAATTGCTTGTGTATTTTCCAGTAGCGAATGGCAGTGTTATTTTTCTGCCATTTAGTAGGTTCAGAAATGCTCCTGCCCCTCCGTTCTGTGTTGTGTTTTGATTGTGGTTCGAGTTGACGTTTTCTCCAGGGTATGTCTTAGCGTTCTTGACATCATTTTTTAATCTCCTGCTGATCATTACAGAATGAGAGGGAGCAATTTTAGAACAGGAAAGGGGCCTAGAGGTCATAATAGATCATACAGCTATGGTGAGTGAGCCAGTCCAGGTAGTAGTGAAAAAGGCAAATGCAATGTAAGGTGTGATGAAATATTAAACATAGGAGCCAGGAAGTGATAGCCAAACTGTATAAAGCATTAGTTAGACCTAGATTGGAGTACTGTGTACAGGTGTGGAGGCTTTATCGTAGAGGGGAGATAAACATGCTGAATAGGATACAAAGAAGAGTGACAAAACTGATAGTGGAATTTGGAATTATAGCTAGGAGGAAAGACTCAGAAAAAACCGGCCTACACTGTTTAGAAAAGAGAAAAAGTCGAGATAATTTAATACAGGTTTATAAAATAATCAAAGGGAAGGATAAATTGGATTTAAACAAGTTTTTTTCAAAGTTTAACCGGCTACAGGAACAAGAGGGCACAGCTACAACCGGCTACAGGAACAAGAGGGCACATCTACAACCGGCTACAGGAACAAGAGGGCACAGCTACAACCGGCTACAGGAACAAGAGGGCACAGCTACAACCGGCTACAGGAACAAGAGGGCACAGCTACAACCGGCTACAGGAACAAGAGGGCACAGAGACAAATTAATTAACGAAAAGTCCAGATTAGATACGAGGAAATATTTTTTTTTATAAAGAGAGTGGCGAATTCTTAGAATGCATTGTCACATGAAGTAGTGGAGGCAAGGTCAATTAATGCACTCAAGAATAGATTGGATCATCATCATGTGGCGTGTCCTTTGTAGAACGTCGCTCCTATCACAGTCTGTCTGAAAGAAACTCGTTCCCTTGCCAAAACACCAGCTTCCGCCACTGTCATACTCAGGCCCTCCTGGATATCTTGGTGCCATCGTCTGCTTGGTCTACCCCTTCCTCTTTTGTCTGGCACCATACCTTCCATCACTGTTCTCTCGAGAGCGTTGTGTCTCTTGATGTGACCAAAGTATTTGTAATTTCTAGCCAAAATAGAATTGATAAACCAGTTCTCCTCTATGCTCAACTCTTGCCGAATGTCTACATTTGTCTTTTTCTCTGTCCAAGGTATTCTGATGATCTTTCTGAAACATTTTGACTGGAAGGATTCGATCCTTTGTCTGGAAGTTTTGGTAAAGGTCCATTTATGGCTGAAATTCGCTGCTCTAGCCCCTCTGCACTTCTCGATAGTATCATTGTGTCGTCTGCGTATCGTAACTCTGGAATCTCGTACCCCCCAATCATAAATGGGTCGAAACTTTCAATGTTCTCGTCTTCTCGAACATTTCTCATTATACATTCCGCATATATGTTGTATAGATAAGGTGAGAGGATACATCCCTGTCTTACTCCCTTTTGTACTGCGAACCAATCTGATGTTTGCCCAAATACTCGGCATTATTATTATATGAAAAAATAATATAAAATAAATATAAATGAGACCTAAATTAGAGTACTATGTTCAGGTGTGGAGTCTATATCAGAAAGTTGTTATGTGATATAGTGTGAGATACTTATGCTGGAAAGGATACAAAGAAGAGCTACACAAATGATCGTGGGACTTTAGAATTATAGGTATTAGGAGAGACTGAAAATAAACAACTGGTCTTCAGTGTCTCGAACAGAGAAGAATTCGAGGTGACAATGCAATGTTATAAATTAATTTATGGAAAGGATACATTAGACTATACCACGAGTGGGGAAGACTCGATAGTCCTGCAAGACAACTTCCCTAAGAGAGACAACTCTGACCAAAAACAACTGCTGCCTTGCACATAGGTTGGGGACAGCCAAAGGCTAAGGAGGGCATCCCTACAGAAACGCCTGTTGAAATCGGATGCACTGAGCCACAGGCTTAACAAAATAAAACAGTGCAACGTAAATATCGCTGTAAACAGCGTACGATGAAGAAGAAGAAGAATATACCAAGTTTTTCAAAGTTCAACCCGCTACAAGAACAAGAGGGAACAGGTTCAAATTGTTTAAAGACAGGTCCAAATTGTTTAAAGACAGGTTCAAATTATTTAAAGACAGGTCCAAATTGTTTAAAGACAGGTCCAAATTGTTTAAAGACATGTCCAAATTGTTTAAAGACAGGTCCAAATTGTTTAAAGACAGGTCCAAATTGTTTAAAGACAGGTCCAACTTGTTTAAAGACAGGTCCAAATTGTTTAAAGACAGGTCCAACTTGTTTAAAGACAGGTCCAAATTGTTTAAAGACAGGTCCAAATTGTTTAAAGATAGGTCCAAATTGTTTAAAGACAGGTCCAAATTGTTTAAAGACAGGTCCAAATTGTTTAAAGACAGGTCCAAATTGTTTAAAAACAGGTCCAAATTAGATATTAGAAAATACATTTTTTTAAATTATTGAAATGCATTGCCGCATTATGTAGTTCCAGCAGAATCAGTAAATGCATTCAAAAATAGATTGGATCCTTACAGTGTTTTCAGTATCAGTGGAGTGGAATGAACTGGTTGTAAACAGACTCTGTACAGTTTTGTAAACCAGTATAATGAAGTTAAGCTAAGGGGATTGAACATACACAGAAAGAATAACCAAGAATCAACGCGTTCAACAGTGACAAAATGAAATATCACGAAGAGGTAAACGTTTGCTTCATTCGAGACACACTGTGGTGTGCAACGTTTTATTAGATTCAACTAACCACTTTGAAGATGATCGAGCCATTGATTGACAAGAACCACCAAAAAATCAATACTTGCCTAATTATCGCTGGCAGCGTCGTGTCCTGGGGGCTAGTCTAATAATAATTTTCTACGTTTTCTGACTGATTTGACTTCATTTTACATATAATAAAAAAAGAATTAGTCGACAAACGACTGAGAGATTCAGTGTCAATAAGACGAATGCGACATAGTCGCTTGCTTTCACCGGGTTTCTGTAACGCATGTTCTGAAACGATGACGGACACATTTCTTGAGATTTGTAATAGGAGTGTTAAAGTCAATGACAGGACAGATAATGCATTTAAATTGCCGAGGATTAATGGTATCGATGTAAGGTGGTCGGTTCGGGTGACGCAGGTCGCGGGTTCGAATCACGGTAGAGATAGTGTATTTTTTCACATGGATCATCTAGTTAAAATACTCTTGATCTCTGGGTAGTGAGATCTGACTCCCGTGTTCAGTGTCGATCACGTTAAAAAATCCCTTTGGCTGTTAGAAATCGAAAAGAGTAGGCTTAGCAGTCACTGCCCGTACAAAAATTTAGTTAAATAAATTGCTTAAATTATGTGTACCTTCCCCCAGGTCTAGTCAGCCGCAGGAAGTTGTCAAATACCTACTACGGATAGCCAATAGCATTCGGCTACCTGGCAACATACATTAACATGTCTGTGTGAATACTAGGACTCCAAGTATGACCAAGCCATAGTGGGAGGATCAGTACCGAGCATGGACAGGCTGCTAGTTGTTGTCCACCAAAACTGGTCTAGTTCTGAAGTGGATTCCCGCCCACTGTGGGGACCCTTGACAACGAGAAGGCAGAAGCAAAATGGCGTCACGTAGAGAGAGGGAGAGACAGAGGGAGGGAGAGAGAGAGAGAGAGAGAGAGGGAGAGAGAGGAAGAGAGAGGAAGAGAGAGTAAGAGAGAGAGCGAGAGAGATGGAGAGAGAGGAAAAGAGAGACGAAGAGAGAGGGAGAGAGAGGAAGATAGAGTGAGGATGTGAGAGGGAGAGAGTAGGATAGAGAGGAAGATGGAAAGAGGGATTGAGAGAGAGGTTGAGGGAGAGAGAGAGGAAAAGAGATAGAGAGACAGAGGGAGTGAGATGGAGAGAGAGGGAGAGAGAGAAGTAGAGAAAGAGAAAGACACATACAACTTGTCACCTCATCGATTGCAATGTTTTACTCTAACGAGTCAGGTAACTGTAGAGGAGATGACGGAGGAGAGTCGTTGCACTTTTACCCTTGCGTAGTGCTTCAACTCATGACCATCTTCAGCGTCTGGTTGATCAGTCCTAAGACTGGTTGTAAGGTTGTCTGAGCATGTCTCTCCATTTGACCCTATCCTCTGGTTGATCAGTCCTAAGACTGGTTGAAAGGTTGTCTGAGCATTTCTCTCCATTTGACCCTATCCTCTGGTTGATCAGTCCTAAGACTGGTTATAAGGTTGTCTGAGCCATCAAACAAGCTAACACGTAGCAAAAACACTCATCAAATGATTCAAAAGGAAGGAATATAGAAACCAGCACAAATAAATATCAATTTGTCACTGTGGTGTTCCAGGTGACATGTAATCAGATCGTACTGCGTTATATGCGCACATGTGGACTCTTCTTCGTCTTCTTTTCGTTCGCCATGCTTTTTCTTGTTACGTCTACATGCGATATCCAGCTCTCTGGATAAAAAGTTGCTGTAGTGGAGAGTTCTTCGGGGCTGCCAAACAGCTTTGTGTGGGGATATGTCTCCGTGGGCCAGTTTTCAGAATGTAGGATAAGCCTATAACAGTCTTTCAGGATATATTCGGATATCTGTGCTGCCTGCCCACACATACACATATGCCATGAAGCCAATTTTAGCCTGTGTAAATGGCTATTCAGTCTGTTATGTCCCGTTATCAAGCGTAACAGGATCACTTGTTTTGCTCGATCAAGACAGTGATAGTTGTCTTTCGTTTTGTCAACTTTCCTTCTTGCTTGGATAAGTGTCTTCTTTTTTGGAAGGTGATTGTTTGTTCGTTTTGTTCTTGTGCTGCTCCCTCCTTTGCCATCCTGTCTGCTTTCTCATTACCTGGTATGCCACAGTGGTGCTATCCACTGTAACACTACCCTTCTTTCGCCTGTTAATTCGCTCAATGCTTTTTTAAGCTGTAGCAGTTTTATCATTTTTGAGGTATTGCAGAACTGACATTGCATCTGTAATGAATACATCCTGCTGACATTAGCTTGTTGTGTAATGAATACATCCTGCTGACATTAGCTTGTTGTGTAATGAATACATCCTGCTGACATTAGCTTGTTGTGTAATGAATACATCCTGCTGACATTAGCTTGTTGTATAATGAATACATCCTGCTGACATTAGCTTGTTGTGTAATGAATACATCCTGCTGACATTAGCTTGTTGTGTAATGAATACATCCTGCTGACATTAGCTTGTTGTGTAATGAATACATCCTGCTGACATTAGCTTGTTGTGTCGCTAATAATTTCTGCAGCAATAAATAGTGAAAGTAGGTCAGCAGAGGAGTTTTAACCCGTGGGTAGTTGTTAAGGTTGCATTTTCATGAAATTGTGAAACATTTTAGGGTTCTTGTGGTTTGGTCAGAAACCGGGCTGAGATACAAACATAACGAAACTTATTTACCAGTTTGAATAAAAACAGCACTAAGATAAAAATATAACGAAACTTACTTTACAAGTTTGGTCAAAAACAGCACTAAGATAAAAACAAAAATAAACCTACTTTACCATCATCAACATGTAGCATGTCCTTTATAAAACGTCGCTCCCATCACAGTCTGTCTGAAAGAAACTGGTCCCCTACCAAAACTCCAGCCTCCTCCACAGTCATACTCAGGCATTCCTGGATACCATGTTGCCATCGTCTTCTTGGTCTAGCCCTGACTCTTTTGCCTGGCACCATACCTTCCATCACTGTTCTCTGGAGACAGTTTTGTCTCTTGATGTGACCAAAGTATTTGCATTTTTTTAAGCAAAATGGAATTGATAAATTAGTTCTCCCTATTTTACCAGTTTGGTCAAAAATAGCACTTAGATAAAAACATAACGAAGCTTACTTTACAAGTTTGGTCAAAAACAGCACTAAGATAAAAACATAAAACATAACGAAGCTTACTTTACAAGTTTGGTCAAAAACAGCACTAAGATAAAAACATAACGAAGCTTACTTTACAAGTTTGGTCAAAAACAACACTAAGATAAAAACATAACGAAGCTTACTTTACAAGTTTGGTCAAAAACAGCACTAAGATAAAAACAAAAATAAACCTACTTTACCATCATCAACATGTAGCATGTCCTTTATAAAACGTCGCTCCCATCACAGTCTGTCTGAAAGAAACTGGTCCCCTACCAAAACTCCAGCCTCCTCCACAGTCATACTCAGGCATTCCTGGATACCATGCTGCCATTGTCTTCTTGGTCTAGCCCTGACTCTTTTGCCTGGCACCATACCTTCCATCACTGTTCTCTGGAGACAGTTTTGTCTCTTGATGTGACCAAAGTATTTGCATTTTTTAAGCAAAATGGAATTGATAAATTAGTTCTCCCTATTTTACCAGTTTGGTCAAAAATAGCACTTAGATAAAAACATAACGAAGCTTACTTTACAAGTTTGGTCAAAAACAGCCCTAAGATAAAAACATAACGAAGCTTACTTTACAAGTTTGGTCAAAAACAACACTAAGATAAAAACATAACGAAGCTTACTTTACAAGTTTGGTCAAAAACAACACTAAGATAAAAACATAACGAAGCTTACTTTACAAGTTTGGTCAAAAACAACACTAAGATAAAAACATAACGAAGCTTACTTTACAAGTTTGGTCAAAAACAACACTAAGATAAAAACATAACTAAACTTACTCTACCAGTATATACAGAAACAGCACTAAGTCAAAATCATAACGAAGCTTACTTTACAAGTTTGGTCAAAAACAGCACTAAGATAAAAACATAACTAAACTTACTCTACCAGTATATACAGAAACAGCACTAAGTTAAAATCATAACGAAGCTTACTTTACAAGTTTGGTCAAAAACAGCACTAAGATAAAAACATAACGAAGCTTACTTTACAAGTTTGGTCAAAAACAGCACTACGATAAAAACATAACGAAGCTTACTTTACAAGTTTGGTCAAAAACAACACTAAGATAAAATCATAACGAATCTTACGTTTTGACCTAAAGACCTCGTGCGGGTACATGAGACTACAAATAAATTGAGATACCAGATCAAGGAGGAAGGGATGAAAAAAAAATAGAGAAATAAACAAATAAATGAGCAGAATAATGTACTTAGCTGGACAGCACATAATAACTCGTCAGTAGAGTTTCGAGGGGGAAAAAGTCAGTGGTAAGATATTATGTGAATACAAAAAAGCGAGAGGAAGTGATTGGCCAGGACGACGTAAGAAGTAACATAATTCCGGATAAGCCGATAGCGCGAAAACGGGGAGTGACCAATATGGTGATATTTTTACACGCAAAGCACTGAACTGAAAGACATGTAAACAGGCAAATAAAAGCGTGGAGAAATGGTAGAAGGAAATGATAAATAAGGAAAGGTTTGGGAACCATTGAAGCTTTACGGCTGAAGGTAGCCTAAACAGAGGTTCAGTTTATTCTCAAGTTCGAATCAATAACCAACATCAGAGGCGCAAGAGACGGTATCTGTAACACTGACATCCAGCTTTTCCCCAGTGCTCAGGACCATTGAAGTGGCTGGCAACTGGGGAACCAGAGTGGTTATAAATGTCATTGAGGTGTTACCGGAAGCGGAAACGAAATTTAACAGCAGTGTCCCTCATGTAAGTCACACCACACTGGCGGCCAACGAGATTGGGTGACTACCAAGGGAAACCATCTTTGATGTCAAACTCTACTTCAGGGGAGTTAACCGTGTGTGTTTGATGACATTTGGCCCAGTGACACGAGATGACCAAACCTTGTCATTTGCTGTCTTGAAATTATTTCAATACAAATGTTAATAACGAAGAGTTCTGCACTCTAACAATTCTATCAATCAAGAACCGTACCACTTTCTGTGGGGCATATTACGAGGGACGTTCAGATAAAACCGGGACTTTTTTTGTTCCAGTTCTACCTGAGTTGGTTATAGCGTACTTTAACTATTATCATTAGTTAGGCCCACTTGTGTCCTATTACTGCTAGGTGGCCCACTTGTGTCCTATTACTGCTAGGTGGCCCACTTGTGTCCTATTACTGCTAGGTGGCCCACTTGTCATGGGCTACTCACTTGACAGATAAATAAAAATGGCGCACAATACTATTAGTGCTTGCATGGAACAATGTGTTGTGATTACGTTTCTCGGGAAAGAAGGCGTGACTCCTGTGGAAATTTACAGAAGACTGCAATCATAAAACGGAGATGTGTCAATCAGCCGCAGTAAGACATTTGAATAGTGTAAACGTTTTAGAGAAGGCCGTGTATCCGTGAGTGGTGAACTAGACCTGCTCCTGGAAGATATGGCTCGACCTCCAACGGTTCACCGCACTATGTGCCATCTGCAGAAACTCGGCTGGGAGGTATTGCCACATCCACCTTACACCACAGATCTCGCTGCAAGCAATTTATATCTGTTTGGACACCAAAACGAATTCTTGGGAGGTCAGCATTTCAGCACGATGACGAAGTGAAACAGGCTGTCCTGGATTGGTTCAGACATACTGACAAATCTTTCTTCGATGATGTTTTGCGAGAATTACTTAAACGCTGGGATAAGTGCATAAACGTTGTAGGAGATTATATAGAAAAATAAATGGCATTTTGATTACTTGAAAAAAGAAATTCATTGTAAAAAAAAGGTCGCGGTTTGACTTAACGTCCTTCGAAATAATAATAGTTAACAATAGATGTCCATTGCACACAAAGATGGCGACAGCATCAGACCATTGCTGCGAAATGTGATCTCGTATGGCTGTAAAGACCAATCCTGGAACGGTATTCCCGGCCAAATTCAGGGCACGAATGCTGAAAGCGAGATATGGAGTCGTCGTGCGTTTTATTTCTTCGGGCAGCTTCAGGGATGGTTGTACTCTCTCACCTTCGGTGATACTAGCACTTCAGGAGGTTTCGGTTGTGCGCAAGCGACTCCCAGGATGTGACATGAACATCGAACATTTTCATAAACAGAGGGTAGGGGGAAGTCACCCAAGAGACAGACAATATTTAGTGGGTGGATAACATCAGAAGATGGACTGGAAAAATCGTGTCAGATTACATCGTTACGGCAAGAATTGGAGTTTACTGGACATCCATTGCAGACGAACTTCGATACGGAGATGACAACTCAGCTGAACTTTTCAGATTACCATTGACAGTGTTGATAAACAGCACAAATGCCTAACAAAAGTTGGGTATAGATTAAAATTGATTTAGTTATTGCTGTTGTTGTTGTTGTTGAATGCCCATAATGAGTGGGCTTACTCCTGTGTGCGCCCTAAGAAGGACGATAAGAGGCGGGTTGCCGTAGCTTTCCTCACATCCCGAGCGTGCTGATGAAGGTAGGCCGTAGTCCTCCAGGCAGTTGTGCTATGTTTGATATTATCTAGGTGTTACTCAGTTCTACGGGGATCACGTCAGTCCCTCACTTCGTTAGCCAGACTGTCGCAAAAATATCCCGTTTCCAGGAAACGTGAAAGTGGAGGTGAGGGTCTTACCCAGCATATTTTGCCTGACCCTGACTGACATGTCTGATCAGTATATTTTACCTGACCCTGACTAACATGTCTGATCAGCATATTTTGCCTGACCCTGACTTAACATGTCTGATCAATATATTTTGCCTGACCCTGACTAACATGTCTGATCAGCATATTTTGCTTGACCCTGACTTAACATGTCTGATCAGTATATTTTGCCTGACCCTGACTAACATGTCTGATCAGCATATTTTGCCTGACCGTGACTTACAAGAATCGAATCCTTCGAGTCAAAATGTTCCAGAAAGATCCTCAGAATGCCCTGGACAGAGAAAAAGACAAATGTAGACATTCGGCAAGAGTTGAGTACAGAGGAGAACTGGTTTATCAATTCTCTTTTGGCCGTCAAACGTAAATTTGAAACAAATTCCTTTCATACAGCCTGTGATGGAAGCGACGTTATATAAAGGACATGCTACATGATGATGATGACTAAAATGCCTGATCAGTATATTTTGCCTAACCCTAATCAGCATGTTTTGTCTGATTAGACTTTAGTCGCCGCTCCCGATCACCGCAGTAGTGAGCAGCACTCAGATCAAACCAGATATAGCATAACAGCCTGAAGGACTCCGGTCCACCTTCATCAGCACGCTCTGGATATGAAAAAAGCTTGTGCAGCCCTTCACCTAACACGTTTTTCAGGCCGCACCAAAAAAAACACATACTCATCATAGACACAACAACAACAAAAACAACATGAAACATATATTTCGCTAAACACATTGTATACAGAAATAAATTCAGGAAGAGCAAAGCAAACATATTAATGTCACATGGACTGACGTAAGGTTGTCACGTATCTTATCATCAACCCTTTACGTCTGACGTTTGACTTTTACAAAAAGGCAATTATTGCTCTGGATGGGTAGGGGGAGGGGGGGGGGGGGGGCACATACAGAATAGAGTAAATCTAGGTTTAAGATGTGAGCAGATGTAAAGAAGGAGAGATATATGATGTTAATACGTTGTTAAAGTTTAGAGAGAGAGAGAGAGAGAGAGAGAGAATGATAGGGAGAAGGAGAGAAAAGGGGGGGATGGAAGGAAAGAGGACAGAGAGAGAGACAAGAGAAAGATGTAGAAAGAGATAGGTAGAGAAAGATACATAAAGAGAGAGAGAGAGAGAGAGAAGCAAGAGAAAATACAGATATAGACACAAAGGAACATAAATATATACACATGGATACACATGAACGGACACATACACATATATATAGTAAAGGAGAGAGAGAGAGAGAGACAGAGAGAGAGAAAGAGAGAGATGGGTAGAGACAGAGAAGGAAAAAAGAGGTAGAGAGGGAGAAAGATGGAGAGAGGGAGAAAGAGAAGTAGAGAGGGAGAGAGAGGGAGAGAGGGGGAGAGAGGGAGAGAGAGAGGGAAGGAGAGAGGGAGAGAAAGGGAGGTAGAGAGAGGGAGAGAAAGGGAGGGAGGAAGAGAGAGAGGGAGGGAGAGAGAGGGTGAGAGAGAGAGAAAGAGAGAGAGAGGGAGAGAGGAGGAAAGAGAGAGGAGGAGAGAGTGAGAGAGAGGTAGAGAGAGAAAGAGAGAGAAGAAGAGAGAGAGGGAGAGAGAGGGAGTGAGAGGGAGAGAGAGAAGTAGAGAAAGAGAAAGACACCTACAACTTGTCATCTCATCGATTGTTTTACTCTAACGAGTCAGGTAACTGTAGAGGAGATGACGGAGGAGAGTCGTTGCACTTTTACCTTGCCGTAGTGCTTCAACTCATGACCATCTTCAGCGTCTGGTTGATCAGTTCTAAGACTGGTTGTAAGGTTGTCTGAGCATGTCTCTCCATTTGACTCTATCCTCTGGTTGATCAGTCCTAAGACTGGTTGTAAGGTTTTCTGAGCATGTCTCTCCATTGGGCCTCCATCTTCTAGTTGATCAGTCCTAAGACTGGTTGTAAAGTTGTCTGAGCAAATCTTCCCATTTGACTATACACTCTGCACTCTCTTAAGGATGTTTGTATTTCTCTGTCTCTGTAAGCTTTACATGTAAAGGTGAGTCGTTGTTGTCCCCTTTATTCTCTTCCCTTCAATCTTGCCCTCTAGTATCTTCTGTAGAAGACTTTCATGCATCGTAGTGTGTCCCAGCCTACTCAATCTTAGTGTTTGAATCATTTTCAAAATTGGACATTATCATTTGATTTTCTTTCTGTTCAACTCACTAGTTCTATTCTACGGTTGCGCCACATTTCAAATGCTTCCAAACTATTTTCATCGTGTTTTGCCAAAGTCCATGATTCTTCTTCTTCTTCTTCTTCTTCTTCTTCTTCTTCTTCTTCTTCTTCTTCCTCTTCTTCTTCTTTTTCTTCCCCTTCTTCCTCCTCTTCTTCTTCTTCTTCTTCTTCTTCTTCTTCTTCTTCTTCTTCTTCTTCTTCTTCTTCTTCTTCGTTCTCAAACTCCCGTACCAACCCCTGAAAATGACTTTGCTTGTTGCAGGATGATGTTCGGGGAACGGAATGTGTTTCGTCGCAGTTTACAGCTTGACTGCGATATTTGCACCCTTCTGTCCGAGACATCCGTCTTCAGCAAGCATTTTTTGAGTTCACTTTCCTCTTCGATCCATCCTTCTTAGCAAGTCTACTCTGTTCCAGCCTGTTATTCAGGATCACTGCCAGGAGGTGTAGAAGGGTCTTAGCAGCTCTGGGTCACTGCCCGTGACACTAGCAGTCAGCTCTTGGTCACTGCCCGTGACACTAGCAGTCAGCTCTTGGTCACTGCCCGTGACACTATCAGCCATCTCTGGGTCGCTGTCCCTGGCGCTAGCAGCCATCTCTGGGTCGCTGTCCCTGGCGCTAGCAGCCATCTCTGGGTCGCTGTCCCTGGCGCTAGCAGCCATCTCTGGGTCGCTGTCCCTGGCGCTAGCAGCCATCTCTGGGTCGCTGTCCCCGGCGCTAGCAGCCATCTTTGGGTCGCTGTCCCTGGCGCTAGCAGCCATCTCTGGGTCGCTGTCCCTGGCGCTAGCAGCCATCTCTGGGTCGCTGTCCCTGGCGCTAGCAGCCATCTCTGGGTCGCTGTCCCTGGCGCTAGCAGCCATCTTTGGGTCGCTGTCCCTGGCGCTAGCAGCCATCTCTGGGTCGCTGTCCCTGGCGCTAGCATCCATCTCTGGGTCGCTGTCCCTGGCGCTAGCAGCAATCTCTGGGTCGCTGTCCCTGGCGCTAGCAGCCATCTTTGCGTCGCTGTCCCTGGCGCTAGCAGCCATCTCTGGGTCGCTGTCCCTGGCGCTAGCAGCCATCTTTGGGTCGCTGTCCCTGGCGCTAGCAGCCATCTCTGGGTCGCTGTCCCTGGCGCTAGCAGCCATCTCTGGGTCGCTGTCCCTGGCACTAGCAGCCATCTTTGGGTCGCTGTCCCTGGCGCTAGCAGCCATCTCTGGGTCGCTGTCCCTGGCGCTAGCAGCCATCTCTGGGTCGCTGTCCCTGGCGCTAGCAGCCATCTCTGGGTCGCTGTCCCTGGCGCTAGCAGCCATCTTTGGGTCGCTGTCCCTGGCGCTAGCAGCCATCTCTGGGTCGCTGTCCCTGGCGCTAGCATCCATCTCTGGGTCGCTGTCCCTGGCGCTAGCAGCAATCTCTGGGTCGCTGTCCCTGGCGCTAGCAGCCATCTTTGCGTCGCTGTCCCTGGCGCTAGCAGCCATCTCTGGGTCGCTGTCCCTGGCGCTAGCAGCCATCTTTGGGTCGCTGTCCCTGGCGCTAGCAGCCATCTCTGGGTCGCTGTCCCTGGCGCTAGCAGCCATCTCTGGGTCGCTGTCCCTGGCACTAGCAGCCATCTTTGGGTCGCTGTCCCTGGCGCTAGCAGCCATCTCTGGGTCGCTGTCCCTGGCGCTAGCAGCCATCTCTGGGTCGCTGTCCCTGGCGCTAGCAGCCATCTCTGGGTCGCTGTCCCTGGCGCTAGCAGCCATCTTTGGGTCGCTGTCCCTGGCGCTAGCAATCAGCTTTGTGTCGCTGTCCCTGGCGCTAGCAATCAGCTTTGTGTCGCTGTCCGCTGCATCTCATGCACAGCTCTGTACCTTGAACCCGACTCTATTATTCAGCCCAGACAATGCAGGTGACCAAACATAAGTAACGATTATTCTTGTCCTCAATTCTATCTCGGTTTTCTTTGAAGTGAACACTTTATGTTTTCTTTCTTTCTGAAAACCTTTTTTGTCAATTCAGTCCTAGCTCTAATTTCCGTCTATTTTAGGGAATCTTTGGTGCTGCTGCTGTTGTTGTTGGTGATGCTATTGTTGTTGTTGGTGCTGCTGCTGTTGTTGTTGGTGCTGCTGCTGTTGTTGGTGCTGCTGATGTTGTTGTTTGTGCTGCTGTTGTTGTTGTTGGTGCTGTTGTTGTTGTTGTTGTTGGTGCTGCTGTTGTTGTTGTTAGTGCGGCTATTGTTGTTGTTGGGGCTGCTGTTGTTGTTGTTGGTGCTGTTGTTGTTGTTGTTGTTGGTGCTGCTATTGTTGTTGTTGGTGATGTTGTTGTTGTTGTTGGTGCTGCTGTTGTTGTTGTTAGTGCGGCTGTTGTTGTTGTTGGGGCTGCTGTTGTTGTTGTTGGTGCTGTTGTTGTTGGTGCTGCTGTTGTTGTTGTTGGTGCTGTTTTTGTTGTTGGTGCTGCTGCTGTTGTTGTTGGTGGTGCTGCTGTTGTTGTTGTTGGTTCTCTTGTTGTTGTTGGTGCTCTTGTTGTTGTTGTTGTTGTTGGTGCTGCTGTTGTTGTTGTTAGTGCGGCTGTTGTTGTTGTTGGGGCTGCTGTTGTTGTTGTTGGTGCTGTTGTTGTTGGTGCTGCTGTTGTTGTTGTTGGTGCTGTTTTTGTTGTTGGTGCTGCTGCTGTTGTTGTTGGTGGTGCTGCTGTTGTTGTTGTTGGTGCTGCTGTTGTTGTTGTTGGTGCTGTTGTTGTTGTTGGTGCTGCTGCTGTTGTTGTTGGTAGTGCTGCTGTTGTTGTTGTTGGTGCTGCTGTTGTTGTTGTTGTTGTTGGTGCTGCTGTTGTTGTTGTTGGTGCTGCTGTTGTTGTTGTTGTTGGTTCTGCTGCTGTTGTTGTTGGTGGTGCTGCTGTTGTTGTTGTTGGTGCTGCTGTTGTTGTTGTTGTTGTTGGTGCTGCTGTTGTTGTTGTTGGTGCTGTTGTTGTTGTTGGTGCTGCTGTTGTTGTTGTTGGTGCTGCTGTTGTTGTTGTTGTTGTTGGTGCTGCTGTTGTTGTTATTAGTGCGGCTGTTGTTGTTGTTGGGGCTGCTGTTGTTGTTTTTGGTGCTGTTGTTGTTGTTGGTGCTGTTGTTGTTGTTGTTGTTGGTGCTGCTGTTGTTGTTGTTAGTGCGGCTGTTGTTGTTGTTGGGGCTGCTGTTGTTGTTGTTGGTTCTGTTGTTGTTGTTGTTGTTGGTGCTGCTGTTGTTGTTGTTGGTGCTGTTGTTGTTGTTGGTGCTGCTGCTGTTGTTGTTGGTGGTGCTGCTGTTGTTGTTGTTGGTGCTGCTGTTGTTGTTGTTGTTGTTGTTGTTGGTGCTGCTGTTGTTGTTGTTGGTGCTGCTGTTGTTGTTGTTGTTGTTGGTGCTGATGTTGTTGTTGTTGGTGCTGCTGTTGTTGTTGTTGTTGGTGCTGCTGTTTTTGTTGTTTGTTTACTCTTTGTGGGCCCTGAAAAAGACGTTTAGTGGCGGGTTGCAGTTCCTCTTCTTCTTCTTCAACTTCTTCTTCTTCTTCTTCTTCTTCTTCTTCTGCGATCGCTTTCAAACTCCCGCTACCAAGCCCTGAACAGGACCGTTGGATGTACTCCGGAGAACGGAATGCTTTGTGTCGCTAGTTTACAGTTTGATATTTGCACCTTTTCGTCCGACTCATCCGTCAGTAACTTTCATGACATCACGAGCTTGCGGATGAATGTGAATTGGGGTCCTCTAGGTAGATGTGCTATGCTTGGCCTTATCTGCGTGTCGCTCACTACTACGGCGATCACGTCGATCTCTCATCTCGTTATCCAGGCTACCATGAAAATAGCCCGTTTCTAGAAATGGCTGCGAGGAAGCCGAGTTGAGGGTTTGGGCCAGTATGTTGTCCCTGACCTTGACTAACATGTCTGATCAGTATGTTGTCCCTGACCCTGACTAACATGTCTGATCAGTATGTTGTCCCTGACCTTGACTAACATGTCTGATCAGTATGTTGTCCCTGACCCTGACTAACATGTCTGATCAGTATGTTGTCCCTGACCCTGACTAACATGTCTGATCAGTATGTTGTCCCTGACCCTGACTAACATGTCTGATCAGTATGTTGTCCCTGAACTGACTAGCATGTCTGATCATTATGTTGTCCCTGACCCTGACTAACATGTCTGATCAGTATGTTGTCCCTGACCTTGACTAACATGTCTGATCAGTATGTTGTCCCTGACCCTGACTAACATGTCTGATCAGTATGTTGTCCCTGACCCTGACTAACATGTCTGATCAGTATGTTGTCCCTGAACTGACTAGCATATCTGATCAGTATGTTGTCCCTGACCCTGACTAACATGTCTGATCAGTATGTTGTCCCTGACCCTGACTAACATGTCTGATCAGTATGTTGTCCCTGACCCTGACTAACATGTCTGATCAGTATGTTGTCCCTGACCCTGACTAACATGTCTGATCAGTATGTTGTCCCTGACCCTGACTAACATGTCTGATCAGTATGTTGTCCCTGACCCTGACTAACATGTCTGATCAGTATATTGTCCCTGACCTTGACTAACATGTCTGATCAGTATATTGTCCCTGACCTTGACTAATATCTTGGATCGGCACATTGTGCCTGACCCTGACTAACATGTCTGATCAGCATATTTTGTCAGACCTTGCCTAACATGTCTGATCCTCATATTGTGCCTGACCAGACGTTGGTCTTCTTTCCTATCATCTGTTCAAGTTTGCCCTAAATATCTAAACGTATGCCCTCGATTATTTCTACATTGATGATTAAATTCACTTGCCTATGTTGATCAGATATTACTATGGTCTTTGGATTCAACGCAATTATTTTTGTACCAAACTCTTTGCCCGTGCTGTTGTCGCGTTCGAATATCCTTTTCAACTCTCATACAGATCTATCCATTATGGCTCGATCATCGGTAAGGCTGTATCAACCTAAATGCAGCTGATACTTCTTCTTCTTCGTTCGTTCTCAATCTCCCGCTACCTAGCCCCGAAAGGGCTCAAGCAGCAGAATGTAGTCCAGAGAACGAATGCGTTGTGTCGTAGTTTACAGCTGGACTGCGATATTTGCACATTTTAGTCCAACACATCCAACTTCAGCAAGCATTTTTTTAGTACCGGGTTAGCATTCCCTCTTCGATCCCTTCTCCTTAGCCAGTCTGCCGTACTGCAGCCTGTTAACCAGGATTACCGCGTGAAGGTGTAGAAGGGTCTTGGCAGCTCTGGTTCGCTGGCCCTGACGCTAGCAGTCAGCTATGGGTCACTGACCAATGCAGCTCATGCGCTTCTCAGCTCTGGTTCGCTGGCCCTGACGCTAGCAGTCAGCTATGGGTCACTGACCACAGCAGCTCATGCGCTGCTCAGGATCTTGATCCCAGAAGCTAATACTAGAGTATAACAGCGAGAGGCTACATATAGTGGCAACCATCTTGTACTCTCTTGTGGAGAGCCCTTTTTTGGTAGGAAAAGCCCCATTGTTTAGTGAGACAGCTGTGCTAGAAGCGACAACCGTAGCCTTGCAGGTAGGCTGGGAACAGCTAAAGACTAATGAAACAAATTCCGAAAAAATACATGCTTGAAACGGATGTATTAAGCCCGCAGGCGCAGAACACAACACAACCAGTTATACAGAAAATCAACAGACGTGACATTCTTGGACCCACTGATGAGGGTGTCTGATAGCAGACGGAGAAGACATTACAGATACGGAACTAACCCTAATTTAGTTTCTCGTTTTCTATTGCAAGTTCCAACACGGTGTTCATACTGATATGGTATATAGGTTGCTTGTCTGGGTAATCGCAGCGCTGTGCGCTGTGTATTTTTTTTTCTCCAATTATAAACCACATATTTGGTCGATGCAAGCTGTCGCCTCGGCCTGGACTGTGAGATGCAATCGCACACAGACGGCAACCATCTTTGTCGTCTTCTCGCACTGCTAGTTGTCCCTCAACTGACTCACTTCGAAGATCGAGTTGCTTCAGGGGTTAACAAAATATGGTCACTGCTCGGTTCGGGACAGGTTGCCACAGCCGATTCATTAAGCTTTGGTCTAGTACAATGAAGTCTCCAACACGTGATCTTTGATAGCAACGTCTGCTGCTGGACTATTATTTCCTTCAATGCAAAAAGATTACACCATAAGGAGATGTGGAAACTTCTCTCACAGTCCATCGGCTGTCCACCGGCTGCAATCTGTGGTCATTGCTCAGGGTGCCTGACTCGGCCGTGAACAGCCTGTCACAGAACTAACGCCGTTTTGGAACTTCCTACTCGGCTCATACACTTGCTAAAGTAAACGGAGTTCATCACCGAACTGGACCTTCATTCGCCAATGAATTTCTATAGATTTCACACTTCCGCTGCTAACAAAATGGATAACAGAACGCCGGTCCCATTTCGTGATGTCAGTAGTAGGGCTGTCATTTGTAAACTGCAATTGTAAAGTCATGTTAACTTAACTTAACTTAACTTAACTTAACTTAACGTCTTTATACTGGTTTAGAAGACTCTGCAGAGTCTGAATACAACCAGTTTCATTTATCTTAACTTGCTCTACAAACTGGGCATCCAATCTATTCTTAAATGCATTAATTGTCTCTACCTCCACTACTTCATGGGGCAATGCATTCCAAGCATTCACCACTCTCTGACTACAAAAAATATTTCCTAATATCTAATCCGGACCTCTCTTTATATAATTTGTAGCTATGCCCTCTTGTTCGTGTGAGTGGTTTTATTTGGAAAATAAACTTGTTACAGTCTCATTTATCCGTTCCTTTGATTTTCTTATAAACCTGAGTTATCACCTCGAACTCTTCTCTTTTCTAGACACTGTAGACCGGTTTTTCTGAGTCTTTCTTCGTAACTTTAACTCTGGAATCCCACTATCAGCTTCGTCGCTTTTCTTTGTATCCTTTCCAGCATGTTTATGTCCCCTCTATGATAAGGACTCCACACCTGTACACAGTACTCCAATCTAGGTCTAACTAATGCTTTATTCAGTTTGACTATCACTTTTTTTGCTCCTACGTTTAAAATTTCTGGTTATCATACCTAATATTACATTTGCCTTATTCACTGATGCCTGAACTTGCTCACTCACCTTACCTGTATGATCTATTATAACCCCTAGGTCCCTTTCCTTAACTATCCTTCTAATATTGTTCTCGCCCATTCTGTAATTATGTTCCATATTTGATCTACCCATGTGCATGACTGTAAATTTATCTACATTAACCTCCATTTGCCAGCTTACAGATCATTCTGGAATTGTATCTAAATCTGACCTCAATATATCCACTTCTGCTTTACATGAGACACTACTGCATAGTTTTGTGTCATCCACAAATTTTGCAATCATGAATCCGAAATCAATGTCCAAATCGTTTAAATATACCAAGAATAAAGTTGGTCCCATAACCGAGCCTTGTGGCACTCCACTTTTTACTTCACCCCACTCAGAGTATTCCTTATTTTATGCCAACATTCTGCCTTCTTCCCGTTAACCAATTTCCCACCTATCGCATGCGATTTTAACTTTCTAAATAATCGCCTGCACCGTGATGGCACGCGAAGACATTCTTGACATCCTTAGCAACCATATTAACAAGTTACAATACAAAGTTATGTAAATGCATTTCTATCTCACTTTTAAGGTTTTCATTTGAAGTTTAATCGTAAAATTAAAACGGACGATACAAAAGAAACGCGATGCCAACGAAAAATAAGACGCAGATTTTCGTTGTCAAAGAAGGCATTTAGAGAGAAACAGAAAGTTCTGATATCTCTTATATCAAATAGCCTTAATTTGACACTATATATCTATTTGTGTGCTTGTATGGGTTTGAAACATAGACAATAAATAAACGATATGAGAAATGCTTGAGGGCTTTTGAGATGTGGTTTTACAGAAAGATGAATAAAGTCAGCTGACAGAGAGGAATTCAAACGAAAGGGTTTTGATGAAAGGGGGAAATACAGAAGGCTGCTACAAAAGATTCAAAATCAATTACTGGTCTGACTGGTCCACAACGGACGTCATGGGGGCCCACTGAAGAAAGTCTTGGACGACAGAACACGGTTAGGAGACGAAAGGGCAGACAATGAAATACCTTTCTGATACAGTCATGCTCGAAGATGGCGGTGAAGAGCTGAGCTGAACACGGACACAGATGGCAGGCAAACATGAACAGACAGAATCCAGAGCTTGCAAACCAGTTCCAGAACTGAATGCCCTGATGAAGATGGGGTCAGGGCCCCAAACCAGTCCCAGGACTGAATGACTGGATGAAAGGGTCAGGGCCCCAAACCAGTTCCAGGACTGAATGACTTGATGAAAGGGTCAGGGCCCCAAACCAGTTCCAGGACTGAATGACTTGATGAAAGGGTCAGGGCCCCAAACCAGTTCCAGGACTGAATGACTTGATGAAAGGGTCAGGGCCCCAAACCAGTTCCAGGACTGAATGACCTGATGAAGATGGGGTCAGGGCCCTAAAGCAGTCTCAGGACTGAATGACTTGATGATAGGGTCAGGGACCCATACCAGTTTCAGGACTGAATTACTTGATTATGATGGGGTCAGGGCTCCAAACCAGTTCCAGGACTGAATGACTTGATGATAGGGTCAGGGCCCCAAACCAGTTCCAGGACTGAATGACTTGATGATAGGGTCAGGGACCCAAACCAGTTTAGAACTGAATGACTTGATTATGGAGTCAGGGCCCCAAACCAGTTCCAGGACTGAATGACTTCATTATTGTGCCAGGCCCCCAAACCAATTCCAGAACTGAATGACTTGATGATTGTGCCAGGACCTCAAACCAGTTCCAGGACTGAATGACTTGATGTTGGGGTCAGGGCCCTAAATCAGTTCCAGGACTGAATGACCTGATGAAAGGGTCAGGGCCCCAAACCAGTTCCAGAACTGAATGACTTGATGATTGTGCCAGGGCCACAAACCAGTTCCAGGACAGAATGACTTGATGATTGTGCCAGGGCTACAAACCAATTCCAGGACTGAATGACTTGATGATTGTGCCAGGGCCCCAAACCAGTTCCAGGACTGAGTGACTTGATAATTGTGCAAGGGCCCCAAACCAGTTCCAGGACTGAATGACTTAATTATTGTGCCAGGGCCCCAAACCAGTTCCAGAACTGAATGACTTGATGATTATGCCAGGACCCCAAACCAGTTCCAGGACTGAAAGACTTGATGATGGGGTCAGGGATCCAAACCAGTTCCAGGACTGAATGACTTGATGATTGTGCCAGGGCCCCAAACCAGTTCCAGGACTGAATGACTTGATAATTGTGCAAGGGCCCCAAACCAGTTCCAGGACTGAATGACTTAATTATTGTGCCAGGGCCTCAAACCAGTTCCAGAACTGAATGACTTGATGATTGTGCCAGGGCCCCAAACCAGTTCCAGGACTGAATGACTTGATGATTGTGCCAGGGCCCCAAACCAGTTCCAGGACTGAATGACTTGATGATTGTGCCAGGGCCCCAAACCAGTTCCAGGACTGAATGACTTGATGATTGTGCCAGGGCCCCAAACCAGTTCCAGGACTGAATGACTTGATGATTGTGCCAGGGCCCCAAACCAGTCCCAATTCCGAATTAAATCATGAAGGACAATATAGACACAGAAAGTTGTACAAGCAACGATTTTTAAATAATAATGCAAAAGCCGGGATGAGCTTTCGTTGCATTGACGGCCTTTCGGGGAGAAAAAGAAATTAAGTCCGTCACAAAAATAAAAATCCTCATCTGCAATGTAAAGTCAGTGCTTTTGTATGGCTGTGAAACATGGACAACAACAAAATACATGTTTTTTTTAATGTACAAGCTTTCATTAATTGACGCATGCTCAGAATACACGGATTTAGTTTGTGTGTACGGGACTTAGCGAGATGGGTTAGTAGAGCGGCTTTCATATCAAAGTTGAATGTGTTCGGATCTCGAAACCACTATGGTCGTACCAAAATGGGAAGTGAAACCATTAAAAATGTGGGATGAAGTAGGATGCATTGGGCGCTAGACACAAAGCACAGTACTGGCGTGCTCTGTCTTATGAAATGAAACACTTTTGTATTACAGTTGGAAATAATCAAGTCCGATTCTTCATTCTCCTTTTCTTCTTCTTTTTCTTCCTCTTTTTCTTTTTAATCTTCTTCCTCTTCTTCTTCTTTGTCTTCCTCTGCTTCCTCTTTTTCTTCTTCATCATCTTCTACATCATCTTCTTCTTCTTCTTCCTATTTTTCTTCTTCATTATGTTTTTTTGCTTGTTCTTCTTCTTCTTGTTCTTCGTCTTCTTCATCTTTTTTTTCTTCTTCTTCTTCCTCTATTTGTTGTTGTTGTTCTTCTTCTTCCTCCTCTTTGTCTTCATCTTCTTCGTTTTCTTCTTTTTCGTTTGCTCATATACTTTTCCTTCATTTCTTTCTTCCTCTTCTTCTTCATTCCTTTTCTTCTTTTTCGTCTTCTTCTTATTCGACTTCTTATTTACTTATTTTTTTCTGCTTCTTCATCTTCTTCTTTGCTTCCTGTTTTCTTCTTTTTCTTTTGCTTCGCTATTCATTAAAAGTTTAAAAGTTAGTTAGAAATGTTGTGAAGTAGTTAACAGCATGGCGGCGACATCTACGTCCGACATCATTTGTTACAGCACGCATATTTTTGGCAACGTCTGCAGAATGAAAGAAGATCAGATAACACCGCAGCCATTGGATTGAAAAGGTCAAGGATCCAGACCAACAGAACTGTAACAGTTCCAGCCGGAGCATGGGCATAAAGGTAGGGGTGATGGGGTAGGCGACACTGGGAACAAAGGTGCCTGAATGTGTGCCAAGGTCACTCACCGTCTCGACACTAATTCGACAAAGGAACACAGGGGGTTGAGGGGAAGAATGTGTCTGGTACAGTAGGCGTTAGGAGCTGCCCACTCTGGCGTTCCGATTTGGGTAGTGGGGTGGGGGGGGGGGTGGGGGGGGGGGGGGGGTTAGTGACAGACAGAGGCCATCAGGTCTTGCTGTGACATTTTAGAGGGACAGGAATTCGGAGTGATTGGTTCCAATAACAGCTGGTTGGAGAAAAATCTAAACCAGAGTGATGGCTGAGTCAGACAACCCACAGAAGTCCATTGGACAGCCCTGACACTGCTTGAGACTATATAATACTAGGCAAAGTTCAACTCAGGCAGGTTGCCCATGGAGAGAGAGAAAGACTGAGAGTTAGCTAGGAGACTGTTTCCAAAAGAAAAGAGAGCTCAGCTCACCGACTTTCTAGAACGATTGACAGGCTGCTGCTAGATTAGCAGGCTGTTTTACGAATATGTGATGATGGAATGAATTGCAGGGTGACTGAGTCAGCATACGCCTTTGAGTCTTGACCATCCGCTCTATAAGGTCTGTGTTGGACACCCTGTGACTAGGAGAGATTTGAATGTGTGTAGGACACCGAGGGAACGATATATGTTCCGCAGTATGTTTACGCAGATCGATGTAGTGTGCGACCACATGTGCAGATAAGAAGAGGGGAGTGTAGCGGCTAGAACTGGGTTATATTAGTTGGGGGCAGTATTCAGATGCTGTGCTTACAACCTCAGAAGTTATTAATATTTACATTGTTCTGTTTCGTTGGTTTTATTGATACTAATAAATACGGACTATTACCTACCGTTTGATAAGTTATTTGCTGTGTATGGCCTTGAATGATATGGATGCATGTGGCAATATTCTAGATAGCTAATCCCTAGTGACACATGGACTCTGCCACACATCTTATTTGGTGCCAGATGACCACCGATGGTCATGGTTTTATATAGATAGATATATCGTTTTGGTGAGTAGCTAGGAGTAAGGCAGTAGGTAGTGGTTAAAAATATAGTGTTAGAACCATTGTTAGATCCTGCCAACCATCTGACGGGTAAGACTTTGATATTTTGAATCCATTGTTTACATTACTGACAGACTGAACATTTCCTGTGTACTTGACAGTCTTGGAAATGTTTCTTTAGAACCAGACTAGTTTATTTCATTAAAGACATGTCGAGACGCCAGGTTAAACAATGCTATCATTGTCTAGCTTTTGGACACCTAACAGCTTGATGTAATAAGTAACTTTGACTGAAGAGCTACATAGCACGACGACAGAAACAGGCGTTTCATGGCAATAGCTGAAGCCAAAATCCCGAACAATAGAGCAGACGACAAAAACAAACACGTCCAAAACTAGATAAGGGAACAGACGAACAGATTCATTTTGCTGGAGAGGCATAAATTAGACAGCAGATAAAAGTTGCACTCAGAGCGTCCAATCCGACAACGAGGAACGAGAGAAGAAATAAAGAAATGACAACAGTAAACACGATCAACCGACCTACACATTCCGGGCTGGGCAGGGACAGAAATGGAGAATTGTGAAGAAGCTTAGCACAGGTAAAATAATCTGTGTTCACCTTGCCTAGAAAAACGGTTAACAAGATTATTGAATTCGCAGATTTTTAGCCCACAGTAAAAGTACTATTATAAAATGTACGTACGCCATGCCACCTGAAGACGAGGAACCGAGCAAGGAAACAGATGTGGATTCGTCAGTGAAAAGGAAAGGAGGAGGATTGGATGCAGAGCCAGCTATGGTTCCCTACCCACCCACGCCAGGTCCTAGCCATGCGTGAGAAGTGGTCGAACAGACGGAAGGAAGGGACAACTCATCAGCCACGAAGGACGGAAGTGGGAATGACGCACAGCTAGAATGCGAAATAGACGCACAGGTCAAAAACACTCGTGAGCCACAAAGAGAGGAACAGCGTTCAAGGAACGACAAGAACACATAAAGAAGTTGCGAAGAACTAGGACCAATTCTAACAGAAAGAGTGACATTCCACTTCCGGAACGACAGCAAAGACTCTCTGATCTGGAGGAATGAATGCGATGGCAGGCGGGTCATTCACCGGAAGGAGGCGATGACAGCATACAGGAATCTTTTCCAGGCTTGGGTTTAGAATCATCAGATTCAGACGTCAGCATACCGCGTATAGTGCTAAGGAAAACGAAGAAAAGGGAAAGACATGTTAACACCAACCAGATCAACGAACCAGTTATCCAAGCAAAGATTAAAAGAGTACAGTTCGAGATACACCAGCGGTCAAACAAACAGTGTGATGCGTCCGTACCACAAAAATGTAACACCAACAGACGGAAACCTGAAGGCGCAGTGAGCAACGTAAGCAGACGTAATACCATTTTGGACCCGGTCGATAGGAACCAAATAACCGTTGGGCCGGCAGACCAGACAACTGTTGCGTCATTTACAATAGTCGTTTCACCAGACCAAACAGTCCAGCAGTTAGAGACATCTAACAGGACGCCGGAGTCCGTCTGAAGTAGACATTACTGCTAAGAAAGAAATGATGTTAGCTAACATGAAGTCCATGGAAGCCATGATACTTAAATTCTAAGTGCGTCATCAGATATACAGACAGTAATGACATATGTAGGGCTATCATTAGAAACTTGGGTTAACGCATAAATTTACATACATTCGTTGTATGTACCGTTATCATTATGTAGATGAGATTTGTGAGTGGATATATACGAATTGAAGAATAGCCAGATGTTAAACAATTCCTTGGAAGTCATTGTCTGAGAAACACGCCAGCCAATGAGCGAAACACGTATCATCTAGAAGGAATAGTCTGAGCGGGACCAATGAGAATTCTCGGGACACCGTAGGCCGATATCAAAGGGACATTCTTGGACAGAGGATTCAGGGTGGCTCAACCTAAGAATCAAAGAAGGGTTAATGTTACCTGCCCCAGGTAATTTATCGGCGACTTAATTTAACTGGTGAACGAGACGATTGGTCCAGGAACGACCAGTTGTAATTGATGTAGGGATTTGGGGGAAACAGCGTTAAATTAGTTAGGTTCCAACACTCGGTCGTGGTTTTCTTTGACATAGACGCAGATAGTTTTTTTTAGCAACGGAGCTATTTAACTTGGACAATAGTAGATTGTGTCTAGACGGGCTAGGGTTACTATCATTACGTAATCAGACAGTTGGACGATTCACGGTTCTGACACATACATGGTTGGCAGTAGTCTTCATCAAATTAAGTTAAAATTTAGCCCTAGTTCAGTAATAGGCTGGAGGGTGGATTGGATCCCATTGGCAGGTACTAACAAAGGTGTCAAGGTGTGACACTAACGGAGTGAAAGGTTGATCTCATATGGTGTGGAAGTACTTAAACAATTGTTGGTTGTATGATTGACAATTGTATGCCGTGCATTTTTGTTTTTGTTGCTGCTTTGGTTGTATATATATGATTGCAGATGTTCGGACAGTGCTGATCTATGGTACGTAAAGTAGTGTACTACATCCAGACTGTAGGCCCTCACAAATTGATGTTTCCGAAAGTAGAGAGAATGCGGAGAAAGAGCAGGCTGCCTTAAAAGGAGAAACGTTGGAATAATTTAACAGTAGATGTTTTATGTTAATGATGAATGTTGTTTATACTCTATCACATGTTACGGTGGGGACTTTGAGGTGGGACTAAGTTTATCAGAGAACTGAATAATTTGAATGTGAAAATTGTTATGTAAGATTGACTATGGCATATGTAAGCCAAATACGTTTTTGTGGGAAACAAAAAACATTTTGCCGTTTTTTTTTTTTGGGGGGGGGGGGGGGTTTCTTCGAAGATGGAAGTTGGGAAGGAGGAGCTAATTTGTTCGAAGGCAGGATGAGTTCACTGCGGAGCCTAGGAGAAAAGGGGTAGTGGATAGGTGTCAGGAGAGACACTGTGGTAACTATCTTGAGGATATAACCACGTTAGTTTGTGGCCTGACAGGACTTAGGATTAATAGAGACATCTTCATGGGTCGTAAGGAGAGGCGTGGTAATGATACCGCCTACAGACAAAGGCCCCAGGCAAATTGACCTGAACTGTTCTGGTGTAACACTGAAGGGTTGTTTCCTTAGGGGAAAGCGCGAGATCCGGGGTATAGTAGGTTTACCCAATGAATAAGGAGAATTCCTGGAGGTGTTTCGTTTCTGTCGAGCTGAAGGTCCTGCAGGGACAGAATTTGGTGTGTTGGACGTATATGATTGAACGTGGTTGCTTGTGTTGTTTAATGCTGATGTAAAAATTACTTCCGTATTTTTTTCTTGTATTGGTTGTATATATATTACGTAAAATGTATGCTTGTATTGAATAACATTTATTTTTGTGTGTATAAGATGTGAGTTTGTAAACAGGAATGGTGTTTACATTTTAGATAGTTAAGACAACAATTTAAGACAAAAATGACCATCCGTGTTTTGGTCTTTAGTTTAGGGAAGTAATGTAACAGTTGTAGTCGGAGCATGGGCGTTAAGGGCAGGATGATGGCCCTGACGACATTGGGAACAAAAGTACCTGAATGTGTGCCAAGGTCACTCACCGTCTCGACACTAAGTGGACAAAGTAAAACGGGGAGTTGAGGGGAAGAATGTGTCTAGTACAGGTAGAGGTTAGGAGCTGCCTACTCTGGCGTTCCGATTTGGGTAGTGGGGGGTTAATGACTGACAGAGGCCATCAGGTCTTACTGCAACATTTTAGAGTGAAAGGAATTCGGAGCGATTCGTTCCAACAATAGCTAGTTAGAGGTAAACCAAAACTAGGGTGATGACTGAGTCAGACAACACACATAAGACCATTGGACAGCGCTGGTACTGCTTGAGATTATATAATACTAGTCAAAGTTTAACTCAAGCAGGCTGGCCATGGAGAGAGAGAGAGAGAGAGAGAGAGAGAGACTGAGAGTTAGCTAGGAGACTGTTTCCGAAAGAAATGAGAGTTGAGCTCACCAACGTTGTAGAAAGGCGATTGATAGGCTGCTACTAGTTTAGTAGGCTATTTTAAGAATGTGTGAGGGATGCAATGAATTGCAGGGTGTCTGAACCAGCATACGCCATTGGAACTTGGCCAATCGCTCTATAAGGTGTGTGTTGGACACCCTGTGAATGTGTTTGTGGTGTGTGCAGGATACTGAGGGAACGATGTATGTTCTGGAGTATGTATACACGCAGATCGATTGAGTGTGTGACCACATGTGAGTATACGTTGAACATAATTGAATCTGTAATGTCAAGATCACCTGCCTGAAGAGATCTGAAGGTGTAATGTCAAGATCACCTGCCTGAAGAGATCTGAAGGTGTAATGAAAAGATCACCTGCCTGAAAGGATCTGAGTGTGAGTGAATGCACAGAATACGACCGTGAAGACAGGTTTTTGAAAGCGTGTTGAGGGTGTAGTTAAAGGGAGGGGAGTGTAGCGGCTAGAACCGGATTTTATTAGTTAAGGAAATATTCAAAAGCTTGTGCTTGCAACCTCCGAAGTTATTATTATTTACATTAATATATATACTGATTATTGTTATTAGGCTTGTTCTGTTGGTTTTATTGATACTAATAAATACGGACTCTTACCTGCCGTTTGATGTTATTTGTTGTGTGTGGTCTAGAATGATGTGGATGGATGTGGTAACATTCTAGATAGCTAACGTGAAACGTGGACTCTACCAACAGAACGACCCTAGGTCTGCTGGGATAGCAACAAAGTACAATCTATCGGAGACTGTGAACCAAGCTGGATTCTACGCTAAGAGAAAGACAGCGATGGAATGGGCTAGGTTTCTTTCTGATAAATAGCTACACCCCATGGTTGAAGAGATGGGACTAAGTAAGGTAGAAGGCTCTACACCACATGGTAGAAGAGGTTGGACTAAGTAAGGTAGAAGACTCTACAAATATCATGACAGAAGAGGTTGGACTAAGTACGGAAGAAGGCTCTACACCACAGGGTAGAAGAGGTTGGACTAAGTAAGGTAGAAGGCTCTACACCACAGGGTTGAAGATGTTGGACTAAGTAAGGTAGAAGGCTCTACACCGCATGGTAGAAGATGTTGGACTAAGTAAGGTAGAAGGCTCTACACCTCATGGTAGAAGATGTTGGACTAAGTAAGGTAGAAGACTCTACACCCAGTAGAAAATGAGTGACTAAGTAAGTAGGACATAAGACTCTACATATACTTGTAGAAGAGACAACTAAGGAAGTAAGTGAGTTTAGGCTTGTAAACCAATCTGACAACCCCATGAGGAAACACATGTCCTATGCTTTCAGAACTTTCTCCTGCAGAAACAACGCTCTCGATCAAAGTCTTCTCTCGTCGGCTGCCCCTTCTACCGTCAAATGGGCCCATACATTCTTCTCATCAGTTATTCCACCGGCCTTGTGGTTCTTGCCTCTCTGTAATGATTAATCTTAAATTTGGTTTCAGATCTCTACTTCTCCCTAGTGCTCCGCTGGAGTCTTTGTGAATGACAAGGGCAAGAATAGCACCACTGACACACAGAGAGCGTGTCGTAAGAGGCGACTAACTGTGTGACATGGCATAACACCGGCTGCGATTAGATGGTTTGTTTAGAGCACCTAAACAGGCTACGGGTCTACTTTCTTCTAGTGTTTGAGTCTATTAAGATGAACTGGTACATCGGTTAATCACCCTCCGTATGCTATTGCCCAATGTAGTGAAGTATTAAGCTGCTCGAGCCTAGCCCGCTAAGCAGGAAACCCTTCACCCGGCTATATACAGTTCATACCAGAGCTGGGACCTGCACAGAGGCCTCTGCCCTTGTAGAAGTATAAGTCGACTAAAACTATAAAATTCTAAACTAAGACTAAGACTAAAAATAAGACTAAAACTAAAACTAAGACTAAGACTCTATACTAAGACTAAGACTAAAACTAAGACTAAAACTAAAACTAAGACTAAGACTAACACTCTATACTAAGACTAAGACAAAACTAAGACTAAAAGAAAAACTAAGACTAAGACTCTAGACTAAGGCTAAGACTCTATACTAAGACTAAGACTAAAACTAAGACTAAAACAAAAACTAAGACTAAGACTCTCGTCTATGGCTGAGACTCTATACTAAGCCTAAGACTAAAACTAAGACTAAAACTATAACTAAGACTAAGACTAAGACTAAGACAAAGACTCTAAACTAAAACTAAGACTAAGACTGAGATTCTATACTAAGACCAAGACTAAACTAAGACTAAAACAAAAACTAAGACTAAGACTCTCGTCTATGGCTGAGACTCTATACTAAGACTAAGACTAAAACTAAGACTAAAACTATAACTAAGACTAAGACTAAGACTAAGACTAAGACTAAGACAAAGACTCTAGAATCTAGACTAAGACTAGACTAAGACTCTAGACTAAGACTAAGACTAAGACAACGACTCTAGACTCTAGACTAAGAATAAAACTAAGAATAAGACTCTAGACTAAGACTAAGAATCTAGGCTGACTAAGACTCTAGACTAAGACTAAGACTAAAACTAAAACTAAGACTACGACAAAGACTAAAACTAAGACTAAAATTAATACTAAGACTAAGACTAAAACTAGGACTAAAACTAAAACTAATACTAATACTAAGACTAATTCTCTATACTAAGACTAAACTAAGACTAAAACAATAACTAAGACTAAGACTCTAGACTAAGACTAGACTAAGACTAAGACTCTAGACTAAGACTAAGACAAAGACTAGACTCTAGACTCTAGACTCAGACTAAGAATAAAACTAAGACTAAGACTCTAGACTAAGACTAAGAATCTAGGCTGACTAAGACTCTAGACTAAGACTAAGACTAAGACTAAAACTAAAACTAAGACTACGACTAAGACTAAAACTAAGACTAAAATTAAAACTTAGACTAAGACTAAAACTAGGACTAAGACTAAAACTAAGACTAATATTCTATACTAAGACTAAAACTAAGACTAAAACTAAAACTAAGACTAAGACTAAGACTAAGACTAATCCTCTATACTAAGACTAAGACTAAACTAAAACTAAAACAAAAACTAAGACTAAGACTCTAGACTAAGGCTTAGACTCTATACTAAGAGTAAGACTAAAACTAAGACTAAGACTAAAACTAAGACTAAGACTAAGACTAAGACTTAGACTCTATACTAAGACTAAAACTAATACTAAAATTAAAACTAAGACTAAGACTAAAACTAAGACTAAGACTCTAGACTAAGGCTTATACTCTATACTAAGACTAAGACTAAAACTAAAACTAAGACAAAGACTAAAACTAAGACTAAGTCTCTAAACTAAGACTAAGACTCTAGACTAAAACTAAGACTCATATTCTGTACTAAGACTAAGAATACAACTAAGACTAAAACTATAACTAACACTAAGACTAAAACTAAGATTAAGACTAAGACTAAGACTCTATACTAAAACTAAAACTAAGACTAAAATTAAAACTAAGACAGACTAAAACTAGGACTAAGACTAAAACTAAGACTAAGATTCTATTCTAAGACTAAGACTAAAACTAAGACTAAAACTGAGACTAAGACTAAAACTAAGACTAAGACTAAGACTAATCCTCTATACTAAGACTAAGACTAAACTAAGATTAAAACAAAAACTAAGACTCTAGACTAAGTCTTAGACTCTATACTGAGACTAAGACTAAAACTAAGATTAAGACAAAGACCAAGACTAAAACTAAGACTAAGTCTCTAGACTAAGACTAATACTCTAGACTAAAACTAAAACTAAGACTAATATTCTATACTAAGAATAAAATTAAAACTAAAACTATAACTAATACTAAGACTAAAACTAAGACTAAGACAAAGACTTTAGACTAAGAATCTAGGCTGACTAAAACTCTAGGCTAAGACTAAAACTAAGACTAAGACTAAAACTAAGACTAAAACTAAGACAATGACTAAATCTAGACTAAGACGTTAGGCTAAGACTAAGACTCTAGGCTAAGACTAAGACTCTAGGCTAAGACTAAGACTCTAGACTAAGACAATGACTAAATCTAGACTAAGACTGAGACTGTAGACTAAGACTAAGACAAAAACTGAGACAGACTCTAGACTAAGACTAAGACTCTAAACTAAGACAAAAACTAAAACTAAGACACTAGACTAAGACACAAACTAAGACTAAGACTCTAGACTAAGACTACGACTCTAGACTAAGACTACGACTCTAGACTAAGACTAAGATTCTATACTAAGGCTAAGACTGTAGTCTAAGACTAAGACTGAGACTCTAGACTAAGACAAAGACTAAGACTAGGACAACGACTAAGACTAAGATTCTAGACTAAGACTAAGACTCTAGACTAATACTAAGGCTAATGCTTTTTACTCAGATTAAGACTAAGTCTCTGGACTAAGAATAAGACTCTAGACTAAGACTAAATCTAGACTAAGACTTAGACTCTAGGCTAAGACTATGGCTCTAGACTAAGAATCTAGGCTAATATTCTAGGCTTAGACTAATACTGTAGACTAAGACTAAGACCAAGAGAAAGACTAAGAATAGGACTAAGACTAAAACTATGACTAAGTATAAGACTAGGACTGAGAGACTAAGTCTGAGACTAGGGCTAAGACTAGGACTAAGACTAGGACTGAGACTAGGACTGAGACTAAGACTAGGACTGAGACGAAGACTAAGACTGAGACTATGATTAAGACTAAGACTAAGACTAGGACTAAGACTAGGACTAAGACTAGGACTAAGATTGAGACTAGGACTAAGACTAGGACTGCGACTAAGGCTAAGACTAAGGCTAAGATTAAATCTAGGACTAAGACTAAGACTGAGACTAAGACAAAGACTCTAGACTAAGACTAAGACTAAGCCTAAGCCTAAAACTAAAACTCTAGACTAAAAGGAATACTAAGACTAAGACAAAGACTCTAGACTAAGACTAAGACTAGACTAAGACTAATACTATAGGCTAACACTAAAACTCTAGACTAAAACTAAGACATCAACTTAATTACACTTTCAAATATCTGGGATCCATACTAAACAATAATGGAGACTTTACAAAAGAAGTAAGAAGACGACCGACTATGGCAATGAAGAAGATAAGGAGTATACAGAACCTGTGATATAATACAAGGAACTAAAAATAAACATCCTAGAAACATAGTTTTCTCTTGTAGCGGCCTTTAGTTGTGAAACATGGACGTTTCCAAAAGCACTAAGAGCGGAGATCAGTGTATTTGAAACACAGTGCTACAGAAAAGTCCTGAAAATCCCGTGGACAAAGAAAGAAAGAAACACATCCATCGGGCAAGACCTGAATGTAGAGGAGAATTTGCTCATAAATGACGTAATGACCAGAAAACTGGTGTTTTTTGGACACGTAAAACGACACAACGGACTGGAGAGAGCGGATATGGGGGAGGGGAAGGCATGGTCACTAGGAAGAGAGGCAGGGGCCGACTCAGGACATTGAGGTGACGCTGAATTTTACATTGGAGCAGGCCAGGGGACTGGCGGAAGATAAGAGTTTCCCACAGACAGACTGTCATGAGAGCGACGTTCTGCAAAGGATATGCTGCCTGATGATGGTGACTTAAAAACACTGCTCCTCTCGTGGAGCCTACAGTAATTGAAGACAATATGTTTAAGAAAAAAATGTTGAATAGTTTTGTTCTTCCGGATCAAGACACTAAGCAGTGAGTTGTAGCGGTCAGCGACCTAAATCTGGTTGCTAGGGTCAGGGCCAGTCAACCACAGCTGAGCAGTGAGTTGTAGCGGTCAGCGACCCAAATCTGGTTGCTACGGTCAGGGCCAGTCAACCACAGCTGAGCATTGAGTTGTAGCGGTCAGCGACCCAAATCTGGTTGCTACGGTCAGGGCCATTCAACCAGAGCTGTGCAGTGCAGGGGTTGTAGCGGTCAGCGACCCAAATCTGGTTGCTACGTTCAGGGCCATTCAACCAGAGCTGAGCAGTGCATGGGTTCTAGCGGTCAGCGACCCAAATCTGGTTGCTAGGGTCAGGACCAGTGAACCACAGCTGAGCAGTGAGTTGTAGCGGTCAGCGACCCAAATCTGGTTGCTAAGGTCAGGGCCAGTCAACCACAGCTGAGCAGTGTTTTGGTTCTAGCGGTCAGCGACCCAAATCTGGTTGCTAGGGTCAGGACCGGTCAACCAGAGCGGACAGGACCTTGCTACACCTCTACGTGACTGTTCCAAATGCCCACAATGAGTAGGTTTAATCTTTTGTGCGTCCTGAAAAAGACGTTAAGTGGCGAGTTGCAGTAGCTTTCTTCACATTCCGAGCGTGCTAATAAAATGGACCGAGGTCTTCTAGGCGGGTGTGCTGTGATTGGCTTCATCTACTGGTCGCTCTCTACTATGGTAATCACGTCAACCCGTCAAAACATTAGCCAGGCTGCCGTTAAAACATTCCGTTTTCAGGGACGGCTACGAAGAAGCCGAGGTAAGGTCTTGGCCAGTGTATTCTGCCTGGCCCTAATATGTTTGATCTGTATCCAGTTCCTCCCCCCCCCCCCCCCCCCGGCCCCTTCCCTAACAGGCTGCAACAGGACAGACTGACCAAGGAGAAGGGATCGAAGAGGGGCCAGATACATGACCAAATGGGAAACCGAACATACTGGTTTCACCAAAAACGATGCATATTACCAGCTGAACAGAAGAGAGCAGGTCGTGGTCTTCAGACTTCGCACTGGCCACAATAGACTGAGGTACCACCTATTCAACAAATTGAAGATAGGTGGAACCGACGAATGCCCATGTGGTACCGGGAAAATGACCGCTGAGCATCTGCTGCAGAACTGCCCGACATACGAGGATCAGAGAGAGCAGATGTGGCCATCACCAGTGGAACCACAAGACAAGCTCTATGGCAGTGTCGACAGCCTCAGGATGACCGCTGCTTTTTTCGAAAAAATAATGGTTACTGTCTGACTGCGTACGAAGAAGAAGAAGAAGAAGAAGAAGAAGAAGAAGAAGAAGAAGAAGAAGAAGAAGAAGAAGAAGAAGAAGATCGAAGAGGGAAGACTAACCCGATACCCAAATATGATATCCTGAAGTCGGATGTGTTGGACCGAAAGGTGAAAATATCGCAGTCACAATCTAAACAACGACACATCCTGGTACATGCAAAGCCCATTTCAGGGCTAGGTAGCGGGAGTTTAGGAACGAATAACGAAGGAAAAAAGTTTGTTCTTTCAGACGGGAATATATATATGTCAGGTCGGGTCAGGTCAGGTCATCCCCTAACCCGTGAGGTCGTTATGGCACACATGAAGACATCCTCACAACGCCACGCCACCCTTCTCTGTCAGATTCAGCTGCCTGTGCCTCTTCTGGTCGGAGATTGGTCCATTCTCTTATGTTGTCGTCACACCTTGTTTGGGACGGCATGTTCGTCGTACACACTATATATCTGTACACACTGATTAATGGACATAACAATCTAACCGCGTACAAGACCACAGACTATCAAAGAACACAAAAAGTCCTTACCTGCTGGATACCCAAATTAAAATCCCAAAGTAGTGTGACAATCCACTGCCATGCGTTGTATCTACCGGCCACACGCTGTCCGCTGTTAAACTCGGATGTTAAGTCAGAGAGGCATGTGCATGCTGGCACACACAAACTGGAATCACTGCTCTAACCGCGTATCGATCCAGCAGGCACGCGACATTGGCGACACAAGTAGAGAGGGATGGATTGTTGGTGACACCTCTGTCGGCGACTGGCTGGTGGAGGGACAGGGTTGAGGGCGGGAGGGTTGAGGGGGAAGGTTGAGGGCTGGAGTGGAGGGTCAGGGTTGGGGTGGAGGGTCAGGATTGGGGTGGAGGGTCAGGGTTGGGGTGGAGGGTCAGGGTTTGGCTGGAGGGTAAGGGTTGGGGTGGTGGGTCAGGATTGGGGTTGAGGTTCAGGGTTGGGGTGGAGGGTCAGGATTGGGGTGGAGGGTTGAGTGGAGAATCAGGGTTGGGATGGAGGGTTGAGTGGAGAATCAGGGTTGGGATGGAGGGTTTGGGTTGGAGAGGAGGGTCAGGATTGAGGTCAGGGTTGAGAAGGAGGGTCAGGGTTGAGGAGGAAGGGTCAAGGTTGGAGTGGAGGGTCAGGGTTGGGGTGGAGGGTCAGCTTTGGAGTGAAGGGTCAGTGTTGGGGTGGAGGGTTAGGGTTGGGGTGGAGGATTGAGTGGAGGGTCAGGGTTAGGGTGGAGGGTCAGGGTTGGAGTTGGGGTGGATGGTCAGGGTTGGGATTGGGTTTCTTGACCTGGCCCTAGTATGTGTTTGTTCCTTTCAGCGTCAGGTTATGAAGAGGTTTCTTGACCTGGCCCTAGTATGTGCTTGTGCCTTTCAGCGTCAGGTTATGAAGAGGTTTCTTGACCTGGCCCTGGTATATGCTTCGTACACGGAGAGCTTTACTGCTTCTGTTATTTCTGCTATCCATCTTTTACGAAGGTAAATGTCTCTTTGTTTCCACTTCATCTGTATTGTTTTATGAGGGATACTGTCTGGTGTTTGACGTGTCATGTGACCAAACCCTTCGGTTCGCAGTCTCTTGATGAGGTCTCTCATCTACTTGTCTCTTAATATCTCCGTCTCTGATTATATCCACCCTTGTTACTCCAAGCATTCTGCGCAGGCCTTTCATCTCTGTTGTTTCGAAGTGTCTTTTATCTTTATTTGTTAATGTCCAATTCGGGCACGGATAGCAGCGCAGTGTCAGTAAACACCAAAAAAAAAAGATTCCGTCACGTCACATGGCGCAAAGGAAATATGGTGTTTACATAGCGGACGTTGTGGTCATCATCATACCAGCCGCCTTTACTCCGAGATTGAACCCTGATCGTCTGACTGTGAAGCCAGTGCTCTAATCACTGCGCTACTGTGTTCCATGATAACACAATGTGGGCAGGAATATTGTTCTTTTTGTATCATTTGTTACGTGTTGATGTAGTAATACCAGGGACATTTGCCTAATGTTCTGACTAGCTTTATTACATATGTACTGCATTTTGGTATCGCTTTTGTCCTCTACTGAGATTATATTACCCAGGTACATGCAATGTTTCACCTGTTTTACTTGTTGGTTTTGTATTAATATTCTTGTTTCTATTTCGGTTCTTCCGATCGTGATAACTTCGATTTTCTCTATGTTGATTGTGATGCTTTAATCCGTACTATTGATTGATCATTAGCAAAGAGAAGTTCATTTAAGTTAGTTAGTTTTAGTTAGTTTTCTTTCCACTTGTGCTGCTTAGCGTCGTAGGGAGCTTAAGTCGTCCATCCTGCGCCAAGTGCGGAGCGTCGGTCAATGTCAGCCCTTGTCGTTGCACAATCACTCTAATGTCATCGATCCACCTACATCTCGGCCACCCTCTTGTCCTGTAGCCAGATCTACCAGCATTGTAAGCCATCAGTGGAAGATGATGAGGGTGCATTCTCATGAGATGACCAAACCAACTGGTTTTCTGCCTGGAAATGTGTTCGTCACAAGCCGTAGTGCCGACCATACTTCGAATGTCGTCGTTCCGCATTCTGTCTCTTCTCTGGTAACACCGATAACTTTCCTCAAACACTTCATTTCACAAGTTGAAATTCTGCTCTCGCACGACTTTGACAGAGGCCATGTTTGGCACTGGTAGCACAGAATCGGCATAAATATACTGTTTGTCAGCTGTTGCTTTGTTGCCAAACTAATGCTCGAGTGTCTAAGCAGTGGGGACAGCTGATAAGTCACCGCAGATGCTTTCTGGCACCTTGTATCGATTTCCCTGTCGACCCTACCGTCTGCCGAAAAAATACTGTCCAAATACTTGAACTCATGGACCTGTTGAAGAGCAATATCGTTCAGACTTATCTTGAGTGGCCCAGGAGTTCTACTGATCATCAACATTTCTGTTTTGATCTCGCTAATTCGCATTTTGTATTTAGCACAGGTAGTCGTAAACGTGTTCGTGTAGTTTTGCAGTTTGTTTGCATCGTCATTTAAGTTATAACTGAGATTGTTTCCTTCACCAATGTTGTCGTTCTGACATATTGCGTCTATATATGTGATCAACATTAAAATAGATTGTACACAACCTTACCGTACACCGGCCCTAATATAACATGTTTAGGAATATGCTGCGTGTGTTCATAAGACACAAACGTGGAAATATAAAAGATGAGTTCCCCCCAACAGGGAAGTTGTCCACAAACCTCAGAGCTGAATAGATGGCCCTCCTGCGAGCACTGAGAATACTTCAAACAGAAAGGCAACCTCCAACAAAAATAGCTGTATTCACGGACTGTAGAGAACTATTAGAGACATCACAAAAAACAAAACAACGAACCACTGTTATCAGAGATCAGAGCAGAACTAGGAAAACTCCAGAGAGCCTCAACAATAGCTCTCCAGTGGCTACCCTCCCATTGCGGAATCACGGGAAACGAGAGAGCTGATGCTCTGGCAAAAGATGGCAGCAAAAGGCACAATTTAATCATCGAGTAGCATACAGAGAAATCAAGAACATAATCAGAAATCAGTATATACACCAATGGAGAGAGGACAGACACATAAGCAGTACACCAGACCCAATTCACCAACTCAAAATAAATCAACAAACTACCTTATTTCGCCTGAGAACTGGACACTGCAGACTACTAGAACATCTATACCGACTGAAGATCTCACACACCGATGAGTGCCCATGTGGAACAAGATGCCAGAACACTGAGCATATTCTACAAGAATGCCCAATCTATAGGGAAATGAGATACCAGACCTGGTCAGAGGGTGCGGAGCTGAGACAAAAGCTGTGGGGCAGCCGCTCCGACCTGGTTAAGACTACATACTTCATCATGGCGACTGGCCTGCAGATATAGCATGACTAAAAGATCCTGAACGCAAAGAAGAAGCTATTCACATAAAAACTTTTACATAGATTAGTCAAAAGTTTATTTACTCCAGAACGTTCTAATGTTGTCCACACTCGGGGATCTATCCACTCTTAGTCCACGAACGCAATTTCCAGTGTCTGATCGTACTCTAGTTTTCTCCGCTAGTTGCCTGAGTGAGAAGATTGTATCTGTACAGTTCCTGTTTATTCTAAATCCCATCTCTGCTTCACTAAGCTGCGGTATATGATTGGGCGTCGTTTTCCCATTTTTGTGCGAAACATCTTTCCAGTATCACTAAGTAAAAATATTCTTCAACACATTTTCTAAATCCCACCTCGGCGTCGCTAAGCTGCGGTTCTATGATTGAGCGTAGTATTTTTTCCAGTTTTTTGCAAAACGCCTTTCCCGTTCGTCTATATTTTGTAATGATGATCGTCTATATTTTGTAATGATATTCGTCTATATTTTGTAATGATGTTCGTCTATATTTTGTAATGATGTTCGTCTATATTTGTAATGATGTTCGTCTACATTTTGTAAAGATATTCGTCTATATCTTGTAATAATATTCGTCTATATCTTGTAATAATATTCGTCTATATTTTGTAATGATGTTGGTCTATATTTTGTAATGATGTTGGTCTATATTTTGTACAATTTTTGGCTGCCATTTTTGTTTTCCAAGGGGAATATTGTTCCTCTTCTCCAGTGTGGTGGTTTTTGCTAAATTCAAACTAGGTTGCACAATCTGTGTAGCAGGCATTCCTACATCTTTTGTTCCCTTGATTAGGGCTCCTCAGTTTCTCGACAAGGTTGTTGTTGTTGTTGTTGTTGTTGTTTGTCAAAGCCCATAATGAGTAGGTTACTCTTTTGTGCGCCCTGAAAAGGACGTTAAGTGGCAGGTTAGGGTAGCTTTCCTTACATTCGTGCTGATGAAGGTGGGCCACGGTCCTCCAGGAAGTTGTGCTATGCTTGTCTTCATCTGCGTGTTGCTCACTACTACTTGGATCTCGTCGATCCCTCACCTTGTTAGCCAGGCTTCCATGAAACAGCCCGTATCCGAGGTGAGGGTCTTGACAAGTATGTTGTGCCTGACCCTGACTAAAATGTCTGATCAGTATGTTGTGCCTGACCCTGACTAACATGTCTGATCAGTATGTTGTGCCTGACCCTGACTAACATGTCTGATCAGTATGTTGTGCCTGACCCCGACTAACATGTCTGACGAGTATGTTTTGCCTGACACTGACTAAAATGTCGGATCAGTATATTTTGCCTGACACTGACTAAAATGTCTGATCAGTATATTTTGTTTGAAACTGACTAAAATGTCTAATTAGTATGTTGTGCCTGATCCCGACTAACATGTGTGATCAGTACCTTTTGCCTGATCCTGACTAACATGTGTGATGAGTATATTTTGCCTGACACTGACTAAAATGTCTGATCAGTATATTTTGCTTGAAACTGACTAAAATGTCTGATTAGTATATTTTGCCTGATCCTAACATGACTTATCAATATATTTTGCCTGACTCTGACTAACATGTCTGATCAGTATATTTTGCCTAACCAACCGTTAGGCTCTCTCCCCTTCTCGACAAGGTAGCTAATCTTAAAGAGGTGACAAGTGACTTTTGGATTGTCCATGCCCACTGAAGTTTCCCTTGGGAGGACTTCCTGGTGGTAATAGGGATCTGGGCCGACGGATGTGGGATTGTGATCGACTAGCTCTTCCAGATCAGGGGACCAATCATGATAAGGGTCGCTGGTGTCCCTAACTGGTGTCCGGCTGCTGTTTCCTCTGCCTGCTCCACCCGTTGGCTACGTGTTGATTGGCTGCCCATTGAGAAGTGCCCTAGCGACGATGCTGGAATGTAGTTGTCATAGATTTCTAGCATGACATCTCCACGTAAAGTGACAGTAATATTATCGGTAAAGCCATGACCATCTATCGTTTAAAAGGGCATTATGTGGAACCTAATGTAGAAAATCTCATTTAAATGGAAGAGACGCCTATGCCCAAAAAAGACATTAAAAAAATTACAGAAAATCATTTTCTTAAGGGACAAAAATAATTCCTTTGCTAAGAAATATCAAAATAACTAGCCGCTTTCAGAAAATGGCACTTCCAGCCACAATGTAAATTATTAAGGCATTGGGACATTGAAAATATAAGTTGAAGTGCAAATAATCGCGGAAATCAGTGTAAGAGTAATTCAGATATTAGGTGGCGATTGACGGCAGCCATTGTAAAACGGATATTAGTTGAAACATGAAAGTTTCGTCAGTTAGTCGTCAGTCTTTCAAGGGGGTTTTCCAATCAGTCCGCCGGCCTATCTAGAGTAGGTCATGGCTATGGTAAGGCGATGGTTGACTAAGTCACAGTGGTCTGCATCATTCAATGACGTAGACAACACAAACTAGCAGAGACGCGCGAAATGGAGCGCTGTCCAATGAAATAACTGCCACATGGCAGACTCTGATGCACGAATCCATTTCTAATATTGTCATTGCAAAAACGCTCGAGAGGCGAAAACATGATAAAGGAACGATTTTGACTTCAGTGACTACACGCCCGTTATCGATAGAAGGAGCCACATTATGTGCGAGGTGTGTTCAAATGAAAGCGGAACAAACTGCAACACGTGAACATACGTACTATGCGCATGATGACGTCGCTTCTGGTGCAAACAGCACATGCCAACCGTCAAGTTTGTAAAATTGTATTATCTTCTGACTCATAGTTTCCTCAGCAGACCGTTGAAAACACGGCGGGTGTGATATGGAATCCGTTCAGAGTTGATCAGCTAGCGTTGATTCAGTTTCTAACAGTTGAAGGATGTCGACCAGTTGACATTCATCACAGAATGCAGGCAGTGTATAGTGACAAAAGTGTGTCGAAGACAATAGGGAAGAACTGGACAACGATGTTTAAAGAAAGACGCGAGTTAATGAAAGATAACCTGAGACCAGGTCAGGAGCATATTGTTGTGTCAACTCACGTCCTTCATTAAACATCGTTGTCCAGCTCTTCACTGTTGTCTTCGACACACTTTTGTCTGATGAAGAAACCACTTACTTACTTAGTCGCTCCTCTTCTAGCGTGAGGTGTAGAGGTTAATAAGGAAACTATGAGTAATATGATGAAAGTTTGCAGACTTGACGGTTGGTATATGGTCTTTACACCAGGTCACGTCATCATGCGCATCGTAGGTATGTTCACTTGTTGCAGTTTAGCCCGGTTTCATTTAAACACGGCTCGTATTTTATTGGGTGTACGTGAAAAACACAGCCCAGTGATAGAAAATGTGCACAAAGCTTACACACAAAGGATCTACTTTGAGAGGGATGATATCGAGTTACTAATATGAGTCCACCTAGAGCTGCCAAGACCCTTCTACACATCCACGTGATGATCCTGGATAACAGGCTGAAACAGACAGACTAGCTAAGGAGAAGGGGTCGAAAAGGTAAGGCTCATCTGGTACTCAATAATATCATACTGAAGTTAGATATGGCTTGGCTTCGTTCGTTCTCAATCTCCCGCTAGAAAGGGCTTAAGTAGCAGAATGTAGTCCAGAGAACGGAATACGTTGTGTCGTAGTTTACAGCTTGACTGCGAAATTTGCACCTTTCGGTCCAACACATCCGACTTCAGCAAGCATTAGTTGAGTACCGTGTTAGCATTCCCTCTTCGATCCCTTCTCCTAGCCAGTCTGCCCTGCTGTAGCCTGTTATCTAGGATCACCGCATGGAGGTGTAGAAGGGTCTTCGCAGCTCTGGTTGGCTGGCCCTGACTCTAGCAGTCAGCTATTATTCGTTGACCACTGCAGCTCATGCGTTGCTCAGAATCTTGATCCTGAAGTTAGAAATGTCGGCCGAAAAGGTTGATATATCGCAGTCGAACCGTAAACTACAACAAAATGTATTCTATTCTCCTAAAAGGGCTTTGAAAGTAGCAGAAGTTTGAGAACGAAGGACGAGGAAGAGGAATGAGCAGACAGTGATGATGATGATGATGATGTTGTTAAGCGATCACAAGTGATGAGGACCATTCTCTTTGTTCAGCCGCGTGGACCGTCTTTTCTCTTGCTGGGTAACTTGCGCAATGATTTGGAGTAAAGTGAGGAAGAAACTGCGCCTTTTGTCAACCTTACCCTCTAGTCCTGAGCTACCCTTGGCCAGTGGCAAGCATTTATCGAGGCGACTGAAGATAGCACAGGGTTTACTCCTATAGTATTTCAGGTAACCAGACATCCCGAAAGGCAACGGATGTCATCTATAACATCAATCCTTGAGCGTTTGCCTTTCTAATAACCACAGGAGGTTGTAGGGACATCACTCAGCGTTTGAGTGATGTGTTGGCCATCATTCACGGGCGATGTGTTCCAGATCTTTATAGTCACGCGTCTAGATTTCACATTCACACCAAAACCGACAACATCGACAACAACAATAACCCACTTCACAGTCTCTATATCATCATCATGTGCCATATACTTTCTAGGGCGCAGCCTCAAATTACGACATCACTTAGACCGTGCAGTTTGAAGTCAATCGTACGACATCACTGAAACAGCCTGGTCTGAAGTCAATCGTACGACATCACTGAAACAGTGTGGTCTGAAGTCATTCGTACGACATCACTGAAACAGCGTGGTCTGAAGTCATTCTTATGACATCACTGAAACAGTGTGGTCTGAAGTCATTCGTACGACATCACTGAAACAGTGTGGTCTGCAGTCAATCGTACGACATCACTGAAACAGCGCGATCTGAAGTCAAGAGCGTTCTAACATGCATATTATTTTTTCCATTTCCATTTTTGATGTTTTCTCTCTATCTCTTTCTCATTCTCTTTCTTTCTCTCGCTCTGTTCTAGTAATCTCTTTCGTCAATCCTGTTTACTCATCTCCTCTCACCTGTCCCTCCGCTCTCCTATCTCTCCGGTATCTCTCGCCCTCCTCACTTCACACTCTCATATCTCTCCGGTATCTCTCGCCCTCCTCACTTCACACTCTCATATCTCTCCGGTATCTCTCGCCCTCCTCACTTCACACTCTCATATCGCTCTTGTATCTCTCGCCCTCCTCACTTACACTCTCATATCTATCCGGTATCTCTCGCCCTCCTCACTTCACACTCTCACATCGCTCTTGTATCTCTAGCCCTCCTCACTTCACACTCTCACATCGCTCTTGTCTCTCTCCTTCCTCACTTCCCACTCTCATATCGCTCTTGTATCTCTCGCCCTCCTCACTTCACACTCTCACATCGCTCTTGTCTCTCTCCTTCCTCACTTCCCACTCTCATATCGCTCTTGTATCTCTCGCCCTCCTCATGTCCCACTCTGTATCTCGTCTCTATCTAGCCTGCCTTTCGTCTCTCTCTCTCTCTCTATCTCTCTCTCTCTCTCGTGTATCTGTATCTCGTCTCTATCTAGCCTGGCTTTCGTCTCTCTCAATCTCTCTCTCTCTCTCTCTCTCTCTCGTGTATCTGTATCTCGTCTCTATCTAGCCTGCCTTTCGTCTCTCTCTTTCTCTCTCTCTCTCTCTCTCTCGTGTATCTGTATCTCGTCTCTATCTAGCCTGCCTTTCGTCTCTTTCTCTCTCTCTCTCTCTCTCTCTCGTGTATCTGTATCTCGTCTCTATCTAGCCTGCCTTTCGTATCTTTCTCTCTCTCTCTCTCTCTCTCTCGTGTATCTGTATCTCGTCTCTATCTAGCCTGCCTTTCGTCTCTCTCACTCTCTCTATCTCTCTCTCTCTCTCGTGTATCTGTATATCGTCTCTATCTAGCCTGCCTTTCGTCTCACTCTGTCTATCTCTCTCTCCTGTGTCTGTATCTCGTCTCTATCTAGCCTGCCTTTCGTCTCTCTCCCACTCTCTCTATCTCTCCCTCTTGTGTATCTGTATCTCGTCTCTATCTAGCCTGCCTTTCGTCTCACTCACTCTCTATATCTCTCTCCCATGTCTCTTTCGTTTCTTTCTTGTCTTTTTCCCCCGTCTATCTCTCACAACGCCCTCTTCAATTGCTCGTCTCTCTCCCGATTCACTCTAAAGTATTCCCTTCGTCACATTCCTTCACGTCTCTCTCACTCCCCCTCTCTCTCCTATCACTATCGTCTCTCCCTGTGAATACCAAACCCCCACTCCCACCCATCTCCTTTTTAATCCATTACGTTTATATCTCCTTGTTATTACTACCGTCTCTCTATCCTCTCATTAAGATGAATTCCCAGATGTAGGCGTCTCTCCTTCTTCCTCCCTCTCCGTGTCTCCCCTCCCTTCTCTCTCGCTCATATCTCTCGCTCTCTCTCTCTCTCACTCTCTTCACTCAGCATATCTGGTAACCTTTAAAAGTCATCAACAGACTACCACAGTATAGATTCTCTTCCGTGTGACATCTCAGCTTCAGACAACAGTGGCCAGAGATACCATTCACTCAACCGTCTAGCCATTGTTAATATTTAACTCCCAGGATTAGATGTCTCAAGTTGGGTCCCGTGCCCCATATGCGTCCCCTCCACCCCATCCCCTACTATCACCCCTTAAGTCCACAATGTAAATGGCAAAGCTAATATTGAAAGGATAGTCCCATAGTAGTTACACTACAGTCAGGGAATGAAGTTGTTAGAGACTTCAGTATATTAAGTCAAGGTTTGTCCTATAGTAGTTATACTACAGTCAGGGAATGCAGTTGTTAGAGACTTCAGTATACTAAGTCAAGGTTTGTCCTATAGTAGTTATACTACAGTCAGGGAATGAAGTTGTTAGAGACTTCAGTATACTAAGTCAAGGTTTGTCCTATAGTAGTTATACTACAGTCAGGGAATGAAGTTGTTAGAGACTTCAGTATACTAAGTCAAATTTTGTCCTATAGTAGTTATACTGCAGTCAGGGAATGAAGTTGTTAGAGACTTCAGTATACTAAGTCAAGGTTTGTCCTATAGTAGTTATACTACAGTCAGGGAATGAAGTTTTTAGAGACTTCAGTATACTAAGTCAAGGTTTGTCCTATAGTAGTTATACTAAAGTCAGGGAATGAAGTTTTTAGAGACTTCAGTATACTAAATCAAGGTTTGTCCTATAGTAGTTATACTACAGTCAGAGAATTAAGTTGTTAGAGACTTCAGTATACTAAGTCAAGGTTTGTCCTATAGTAGTTATACTACAGTCAGGGAATGAAGTTGTTAGAGACTTCAGTATACTAAGTCAAGGTTTGTCCCATAGTAGTTACACTACTGTCAATGAATGAAGTTGTTAGAGACTTCAGTATACTAAGTCAAGGTTTGTCACATAGTAGTTACACTACTGTCAGAGAATGAAGTTGTTAGAGACTTCAGTATACTAAGTCAAGGTTTGTCCCATAGTAGTTACACTACTGTCATTGAATTGTTAGAGACAAGTCTACGACTTAGTATACTAAAGTATCTAACTTCATTCTTAGACTGTAGTGTAACTGAGATGGAACAAATTATTACCTTCTTTTAAAAAGAATTTTGGGGTAACTGAGTCACTAGTCCAGTCAGTCACAACATACTGACCTGGACGTCGCGTTAGGGTCAGGCACAACATACTGACTAGGACGTCGCGTCAGGGTCAGGCACAACACACTGACCAGGACGTCGCGTCAGGGGCAGGCACAACATACTGACCAGGACGTCGCGTCAGGGTCAGGCACAACACACTGACCAGGACGTCGCGTCAGGGTCAGGCACAACATACTGACCAGGACGTCGCGTCAGGGTCAGTACACTGAAAAAGAGCACTATCTCTCTTCCATGTAGTAATCCCCGGAAACAGGCTGTTTTCAAGGCTGCTTGGCTGACGAGATGTGGATCAATGTGATCCCCGTAGTAGTGAGCGGCAGACAGATGAAGCCAAGAATAGCACAACCGCCTGGAAGACCACAGTCCACCTTCATCAGCATACTCGGGATGTGAGAAAAGCTACTACAACCCAACGTCCTTTTCATGGCGCACAAAATAGTAAACCTACTCATTATGGGTATTATACAACAACAACAACAACAACAACAACAACAACAACAACAACAACAACAAGAAGAAAATAATTGGGCAACAAGTTTACCTTCCGCTTAAAAACTGCCTTTTGAAGGAATTTGTCGGCTATAAGGTGAACTGGCCCAAACACAACTCTGCTCCGTTTTCTTTTACACAACCAAATCCGTTTATTTGCTTGCCGACGTAATGTTCATTCCATACATTTGTTTTTAAGGTATGATTGACGGGTGTTCAATCTCGCTAGAGCTTGATTTATTGTGCTTCAACGTGAAAAGGGAGAGGTGACTAGCGTCAGCGTCAGACATGGGAGAGGAGACTAGCGTCAGGGTCAGACATGGGAGAGGAGACTAGCGTCAGGGTCAGACATGGGAGAGGAGACTAGCGTCAGAGTCAGACATGGGAGAAGAGACTAGCGTCAGGGTCAGACATGGGAGAGCAGACTAGCGTCAGAGTCAGACATGGGAGTGGAGACTAGCATCACAGGGTCAGATATGGGAGAGGAGACTAGCGTCAGAGTCAGACATGGGAGAGGAGACTAGCGTCAGGGTCAGACATGGAAGAGGAGACTAGCGTCAGGGTCAGACACGGGAGAGGAGACTAGAGTCAGGGTCAGACATGGGAGAGCAGACTAGCGTCAGGGTCAGACATGGGAGAGGAGACTAGCGTCAGAGTCAGACATGGGAGAAGAGACTAGCGTCAGGGTCAGACATGGGAGAGCAGACTAGCGTCAGAGTCAGACATGGGAGAGGAGACTAGCGTCATAGTCAGACATGGGAGTGGAGACTAGCGTCAGAGTCAGATATGGGAGAGGAGACTAGCGTCAGAGTCAGACATGGGAGAGGAGACTAGCGTCAGGGTCAGACATGGAAAAGGAGACTAGCATCAGGGTCAGACATGGGAGAGGAGACTAGCGTCAGGGTCAGACACGGGAGAGGAGACTAGAGTCAGAGTCAGACATGGGAGTGGGAACTAGCGTCAGAGTCAGACATGGTAGAGGGGACTAGCGTCAGGGTTAGGTTACACATACTGGTTAGACTATGTTACTCTAGGTTAGGTGGAACATACTGAAATGACTATGTTACTCAGGGTCAGGTGAAACATACTGGTCAGGCTATGTTAGTAGGGTCAGGAGAAACACATACTGATCAGACTGTCTTAGTCAGGGTTAGGTAAAACACATACTGATCAGATTATGTTAGTCAGGGTTAGGTGAAACATACTGACATGACTATGTTAGTCAGGGTCAGGTGAAACATACTGATCAGTCTATGTTAGTCAGGGTCAGATGAAACATACTGATCAGACTATGCTAGTCAGGGTCAGGTGAAACACATACTGATCAGATTATGTTAATCAGGGTTAGGTGAAACATACTGACATGACTATGCTAGTTAGGGTCAGGTGAAAAATACTGACATGACTATGTTAGTCAGGGCCAGGTGAAACATACTGATCAGACTATGTTAGTCAGGGTCAAGTTAAACCTACTGATCAGACTATGTTAGTCAGGGTCAGGTGTAACATACTGATCAATACCGTGCCAAGGTGTCAGTCAGTCCTCACTGCTTTCAGCCTTTTTCATGGCAGCTGATTAACGAGATGGAGATCGTGACTGTGATCCCCATAGTAAGCTAACTGAGGAGCCTTTCCTTGCACTAAATCGAGCACCCCCGTCAACCTTCTCATGCACGCGTCGGGATCGGAGAAGAGCCACTGCAACCGGTAATCAAAGAAAGTCGTATAGAGTACCTAATGTAAAATATAAATATCAAACATGTTAGTCAGGTTCAGGCAAAACATACTGGACAAGGCCCTCACTTAGGCTTCCTCACAGACCTTCATGAAAACTGGCTGTTTTCATGGTATTCTGGCTATCTAGGTGATGGATCGACATGTTCCCCGTAGTAGTGAGCAAGCATAGCACAACCGCTTAGAGGAACCAGGACCACCTTCATCAGCACGCTCCGGATGTGAGGAAAGCTACTGCAACCCGCCACTTAACGTCTTTTTCAATGCACACAAAAGAGTAAACCTACTCATTGTGGGCATTCGAAACAACAACAACAACAACAACAACTCAAGTACGAGCGGAATTAACAATAATACGGCTTGAAATCTAAAAAGTCTTGACTGTACACATGGCAATGGAAATTACTACAAACTCTAACGACCGGTTTTGTAACAGCATCGAAGAAACATGGCAATGGAAATTACTACAAACTCTAACGACCGGTTTTGTAACAGCATCGAAGAAACATGGCAATGGAAATTACTACAAACTCTAAAGACCGGTTTTGTAACAGCATCGAAGAAACATGGCAAATGGAAATTACTACAAACTCTAACGACCGGTTTTGTTACAGCATCGAAGAAACATGGCAAATGGAAATTACTACAAACTCTAACGACCGGTTTTGTTACAGCATCGAAGAAACATGGCAAATGGAAATTACTACAAACTCTAACGACCGGTTTTGTAACAGCATCGAAGAAACATGGCAAATGGAAATTACTACAAACTCTAACGACCGGTTTTGTTACAGCATCGAAGAAACATGGCAATGGAACTGATACCCGAGAATGAATTCAACAAATGACAAATAGCAACGAAAACATCAAAATAAATAGGAAATGGATCGAAGAACTTTCAAATCTGGTATCTGTAATTAGGGCAGAGGGGACAAAGACAAGAACAGAATAAGGTCTCAAATCCAGTCAGGTCGTTGGAGTACACATGAAGCCACCCCTACAACTCCACGTGACCACTCTGTCAGCGACGGTTGCCTCTGCCTGCTCTGGTCAGAGAATGGTACATTCTTCCATGTTGTCCTCTCTTTTGTTTTTAGGACAACCTAATCGCCGTCTGCCTTGCACCTTTCTGTGCAGGATCGTATTTGCAAGACCGTTTGATCTCGATATGTGACCGTCCCAAGCGAGTTTCTTCTTTTGACCGTTTCCAAGAGGTTTGTAATAGGCCCTTTCGCTTTTTTGTTTTTGTTTTTCCGATCTCATTATTTCTCTGTTCCCCAAGACGGTGTGCGTTGCATTATGTTTTTGTTTGCGATTTTCGACCCATTGCATCCGACTTCGGCATGCATTTTATGGTGTCTGCTTCCTCCTGCATTTTTTTAAAGGTTTGCTTCCCCGGTGTAACTATCGGTGCTGTGATGGTGGAGCCAAGCCAGCACCTTTGGGTTGTGAGCCGTGTCACTTAACCACTAGGCCACTCCGTCTCCCTATTGCTCTTTCTCGTTTTTCCTCATTTGTAACTCGGTCTTTGCATGTGACGTTTAGACGTCTTCGGAAACATCTCATCACGACTTCAATGTTGTGCATGGTAAGTCATGGTCCCCCTCGGACTGTTTCTGTCTCAAGGGTACCAATCTGATGTCCTAGTGCCCCAACGGTGATCCTTTCTTCTAGGCATGTTGGCCTGACCACTGATGTGAAGCCTTGTTTGCGTGACCATCAGCATCTATAGCCAATGATAGTTACCTTAGGTCAAGGTTGTGGCGTGCGCTGGCTGTGTACAGAAAGACCGACGGTGCGTCTCTCTCTCTCTCTCTCTCTCTCTCTCTCTCTCTCTCTCTCTCTCGCCACCTGGGTCACTCGCAGCGTGTTTTCCATTGCTTTGGTAAAAGTCGCTCTTCGTCTTCCTTGTTCGTTTTCAGACCTCGACTTGATGGCTCAAGCGAAGGCAGCAAATGACTCCAGGAGCACCTCCTTACAGCCTCTCGTGGAAGGACACTGGCTGTTGCCAAATGCTACTTTTTCTGTCGGTATACAGTGGGCAGGACTGCAAAATATGTTCTGCCTTCATTGGGACAAAGGTCTGTAGTGCCGATCTTGAACTTGTTGTACAGATGACATCCACGTCTGTTGTGTCCTGTGCGTAGCCGGATAATGATCACCTGGTCTCGCCTGGAGAGTTGGTGGTAGGCATCGTTTTCTATGTGAGCTGGGTGGTATTTTTTCCATTTCGTAGTGAACGCTGCCCTGATGGCTCCAAGTTTCAGCTGCAAAGCAGTTTACAGGGAGCACAGTGAAGTTGAAGAGAGAAGCGTGAACGGTCCTATCCATGCAACTATCCAAGAATGTCTGGATGGAAGGGAACGCCACACATCAACTTCATCAGTAAAACATTTAGTAGAAAGAGAAGGAATCATCATCATCATGAGTCAGACAAATGACGTTGGCGAGCATGCACCACCAGATTGTCTCATCACTTGTTCATTTATCTGTTCGTCTCGAATCCCCATTAAGGCCATTTGTGATTAGTTGAAGGTTTTGTCGGAACCTGATCAAGCTAGGGATGTTCTATACGGCGGTGGTTTCCCTTGGCAAGAGCAACAAAGATGGCGATCTACCGGCTGCGGATCTACGTTGCTCTGGTGTTTTAGTTCATTATGGATGCCACCAGGCCACGGATTTGGCTGGAATTCACACTAGTCGACGCTTACACTTGTGTTCACGGAAACGTGTAGTTGTATTTTCATTTGAACTGTTTAATTCGTTACTTTGTATGTGTGTTCTTACTTCCGACTATCATGTTCTGGACAACAGCTGTATGAATTAGCACTACGCTTAAACTTGGGTCGTATTTCACGGTCTAGTTCACACGGCTGAACTTCAAGAGATTGGCCACCTTCGGCTCAAACTGCAGACATCATCGGTTTTGGTGTTACTGTGTAATTTAGAGATGAAGTCATCAAAGCCTGCAAGGAACGGACAAAAAAGTATGAAGTAGGGTACTGGAAGATGAGACCAAGTTACATATGGGAACTAGCATTTGCAGACGATGTGGCCCTGATCACGAAAACCGAAGCACATCTCCAGATCAACTTGCAGGTCTTGGAAGAAGAGTTGAAAAAGAGAGGAATGCACATCAGCAACTCCAAAACAAAAACCATGGTGATCGCCAGAGATGAAAAGAGACATCAGATAACCCTGGGAACACACGCACTGGAGCAGGTCAGCAACTTTAAATATCTAGGAGTGGTAATAGACAGCAGGGGAGGAATCAAAGAGAAGTTAACTGCACGAAGGGCAGCAGCAGGTAGACTGTTCCATGCAATAAACAGAGGTTTCCTCAGTAGAAGAGAAATAAGCAGGAAAACAAAGATGGATGTATACCGCTCGACCTATGTGCGGTTCAGGTGACGAAAAGGGACAAGATCCGTAACCAGACAATACGTAGCAGTCTTGAAGTTCAACCCCTGCAGACACGAGTGGAGCAGTCCCAACTGCAGTGGTTTGGCCATGTATGTGGAATGGAAGAAGATCGGATACCAAAGCGGTCATGGGAGATCAAACGTCAAGGACGCAGACCCCGAGGACGTCCCAAAGTACGTTGGGAAGACAACATACGACAGTCCCTAAGTGATAGAGGGCTGGATTGGAAAGAGGCCAGGAAAAAGACGGCGGATAGAGCAGTGTGGCGTTCTCTTTGGCAAACCTCTACACCTCACGGTAGAAGAGGAGCGACTAAGTAAGTAAGTGTAATTTAGACACGACGGTAATGGACTAGAACACGGCACGAAGAGATGCCCAATTCACTGACAACCTGAGGTAATCATAAAGGCACGACATACAACAACATGTCCTCCCCCCTCCGCTGCCTTGCGGGATTCCATTTACGGGACATGCTTCGGAACTAAATCCTGAGAAAAAAAATATGCATCCTGTGCTTTCTTCATTCGTTTCGATCGATAGAATCTTGCCACTGGAAGCTCAGGACCATAGTGTAAGGCCAACAAAAGGCGCAGTTTCTTCCTCACTTAAATCAAAAGTCACCAATTTCAGCGGCCACAGCAAGAGAAAAGACTGTCCACACGGCTGAACAAATAGAGTGGTCTTCATCACATGTGATGGACGGACATCAACAGTTTCCTTTGTCTCCCTCTGGTAGCCTTTGGTAACTCAATACCTCATCTGCAACACATCGGACGGTTTGAAGCCAGAGTTACCTTTCCCAAGATGAGCTGCCTTTCAAGCCTTCTGTTTCTTTTATTGTCGACTCACTTTCTACCGGGTTGTAGCCCAGTGTCGTCTCACTTTCTACCGGATTGTAGCCCAGTGTCGTCTCACTTTCTACCGGGTTGTAGCCCAGTGTCGTCTCACTTTCTACCGGGTTGTAGCCCAGTGTCGTCTCACTTTCTACCGGGTTGTAGCCCAGTGTCGTCTCACTTTCTACCGGGTTGTAGCCCAGTGTCGTCTCACTCTCTACCGAGTTGTAGCCCAGTGTCGTCTCTACCGAGTTGTAGCCCAGTGTCGTCTCTACCGGGTTTAATCCCAGTGTCGTCTCACCTCCTACCGAGTTGTAGCCCAGTGTCGTCTCTACCAGGTTGTAGCCCAGTGTCGTCTCTACCGAGTTGTAGCCCAGTGTCGTCTCTACCAGGTTGTAGCCCAGTGTCGTCTCTACCGAGTTGTAGCCCAGTGTCGTGGTATGTAATTTTCTTTCGCCTCTCTCGTGGCCCGAGTGACACTTATCCCTAATTAACTGCAGGTCTTGTTTATGCTGTCTATCCATCTTTTCCTCGGTCTACGTCTTGTATTTCTTTCCAATGTTCTCCTGTATGAGCTGCATGAACATCATCTACACGAATAATATGACTCACCCAATAACACCAAATATAAAATCAAATTGGGCATCTAGATATTGAGCAGCGCATGAGCTGCAGTGGTCAGCGACCCATAGCTGACTGCTAGCGTTAGGGCCAGCGAACCAGAGCTGCCAAGACCCTTCTACACCTCCACGCGGTGATCCTGGATGACAGGCTGCAGTAGGGCAGACAGGTTAAGGAGAAGGGATCGAAGAGGCAATGCTAACCCGGTATTCAAGAAATGCTTGCTGAAGTCGGATGTGTTGGACCGAAAGGTGCAAATATCGCAGTCAAGCTGTAAACTACGACACAAAGCATTCCGTTCTCTGGACTACATCCTGCTACTTAATCCCTTTCATGGTTTGGTAGCGGGAGATTTAGAACGAACGAAGAAGAAGAAGAAGAAGAAGAAGAAGAAGAAGAAGAATGTCTTACTAATAATAATAATAATAATAATAATAATGATACTAATGATCGCGTAGGCGTCAAAGGCCCTTGCGTCGATCAATCACTACCATGTCCAACTGCTGAAGCTGTGTCTATGCGTAGCTTGTCGACCAAAATCCCTACATACGTCTCAGATGGAGACGTGTACTCCGCAGCCTTGGGATGAGGACCGCGAGGAGTGGGTTGGACCAATGTTTTATTTCTTATCCTGCATCATTTTCATGTCAACATGTTGTTCCGGTGCATGTTATTGGCTCCTTTCCTATAGGTCTTCATTCCTCACCATGTCCTGCCACTTATCTTCTGTAGGCATCTGTTAACGATTTAGTCGGAGTTTCTGCTGAAGACGGATGTGTCGGACCGAAAAGTGCAAATATCGCAGTCAAGCTAAACTAGCGACACAACGCATTTCGTTCTCCGGACTACATCCTGCTACTTGCAAAGTCCTGTTCAAGGCTATGGTAGCGGGAGATTGAGAACGAACGCAGAAGAAGAAGAAGAAGTCGGGGTCTTTGTGTATGACAAGCACAGGAATAGTAACAATGTCCCACATAGAGCATGTCGTAAGAGGCGACTAACTGTGTGACATGGCATAACCCCAGCCATAGTTAAGTGGCTCATTAAGAGCAGCAATAGATGACACCTAACAGGTTGCGGGTCTGCTTTGGTGTTTGTTTCTGTTAAGATGGATTCGGACATCGGTTAACCACCCTCCGCGGTACTTATCTAAGCCCAGCGGAGTAATAAGTTGCTCAAGCCTAGCCCACTAAACAAGAAATCCTTCTCCCGGCTACATCCAGCCCATATCAGAGCTACAACCTGCACAGGTGCATTCACACCTGTAGAAGTACAGGTCGACTAAGTAGGACCTGCACAGGTGCATCCACACCTGTAGAAGTACAGGTCGACTAAGTGGGACCTGCACAGATGCATCCACACCTGTAGAAGTACAGGTCGACTAAGTGGGACCTGCACAGGTGCATCCACATCTGTAGAAGTACAGGTCGACTAAGTGGGACCTGCACAGGTGCATCCACACCTGTAGAAGTACAGGTCGACTAAGAACTAAGAACTGGCGCTGTTGTTATTGTATGGCCTTGCTTCGGTTCCCACATTCACCGATTTGACACTGACGATGAATATTCTAACTTTTTTGTCAACCCTGATTTCTTTAGATCTTTGTTGAACGTCAGAATATTCCACTCATTGAAAACGAACAGAAAAACATAAAGAAAAAGATATTGAGTTTGATAGCTATTTTTACCTTATTCATAATGCATATTCCCTGGCAGGACCATATCAACGATAATGAAGTGCTGTCGAGAGTCAACATGCAAAGTAGTCTTGCATTGTGCGAAAAAACTAATTGAAATGGGCTAGCCAGAATGCACGAATGTCTGTCGAAAGGCTTCCAAAGAGTCAAGGAGAGCGATCACAAGGATTTCCTTAAAAAACTTTCAAGTACGATACCTTTTTTTGTTTTTAGTTTTTGCGTTTGCATTATTTTATTATTCATCAAGGCAGTCTGCGCTGCAATATGTTTATATTGTTGCGCCTGTCCGCCAAGTGCACCAGAATTTAGCATGCTTTTTATGTAAATGTCTGCTTCTTCCTGCATTTCCTAAAGGTTTGCTTCTCCGGAGTAACGGCCGGTGCTGTGATTGGGGATCGAACCCAGCAGATTCGGGTTATTGGACATGTCATTTAACTAGTAGCCATGGCCGTGCCCTTCTAGGACGATATGGGGGAGCTCTTAAGTTCTGTTAAATAGACATTACCACCTGATGAAAAATGTGCATCCTGTGCTATCTCCAGTCGTCTCGATAGTGTCTTGTCACTCGCCAAATGCAGCTCCGGACGATTGAGTAAGGTTGACAAATTGCGCAATCTTTCACACTTTAACCAAAATCACAGCCTAAGTCACCCATTTCAGTGGACTAAGCAGAATAGAGAGATTGTCGACACGGCTGAACAGAGCGAGTGGTCTTCATGGCCGAACAGAGAAAATGGTCTTCACGGCTGAACAAAGAGAGAGTGGTCTTTACGGCTGAACAGCGCGAGTGGTCTTCACGGCTGAACAGAGAGAGTGGTCTTCACGGCTGAACAACGTATGTGGTCTTCACGGCTGAACAGAGCGAGTGGTCTTCACTGCTGAACAGAGAGAGAGTGGTCTTCACGGCTGAACAGAGTGAGTGGTCTTCACGGCTGAACAGAGCGAGTGGTCTTGACGGCTGAACAGAGCGAGTGGTCTTGACGGCTGAACAGAGCGAGTGGTCTTGACGGCTGAACAGAGCGAGTGGTCTTGACGGCTGAGCAGAGCGAGTGGTCATCACTGCTGAACAGAGAGAGTGGTCTTCACGGCTGAACAGAGAGAGTGGTCTTCACGACTGAACAGCGAGAGTGGTCTTCACGGCTGAACAAAGAGAGAGTGGTCTTCACGGCTGAACAGAGAGAGTGGTCTTCACGGCTGAACAACGTATGTGGTCTTCACAGCTGAACAAAGCGAGTGGTCTTCACGGCTGAACAGAGAGAGAGTGGTCTTCACGGCTGAACAGAGAGAGCGTGGTCTTCACGGCTGAACAGAGCGAGTGGTCTTCACGGCTGAACAGAGCGAGTGGTCTTGACGGCTGAACAGAGCGAGTGGTCATCACTGCTGAACAGAGCGAGTGGTCTTTACGGCTGAACAGAGAGAGTAGTCTTCACGGCTGAACAGCGAGAGTGGTCTTCACGGCTGAACAAAGAGAGAGTGGTCTTCACGGCTGAACAGAGAGAGAGTGGTCTTCACGGCTGAACAGAGCGAGTGGTCTTCACGGCTGGACAGAGAGAGAGTGGTCTTCACGGCTGAACAGAGCGAGTGGTCTTCACGGCTGAACAGCGAGAGTGGTCTTCACGGCTGAACAGAGAAAGAGTGGTCTTCACAGCTGAACAAAGCGAGTGGTCTTCACGGCTGAACAGAGCGAGCGGTCTTGACGGCTGAACAGAGCGAGTAGTCTTCACGGCTGAACAGAGCGAGTGGTCTTCACGGCTGAACAGAGCGAATGGTCATCATCACATCAATTGATGAACATCACTCAATCAATATCTGATGAAACATGGCTCAAAATTGTTCAACCGAAAAAGGTGCGACCATAACCGGTGTTTCAATCAGCGAGGGCTTACGTGTTCAGACAGCCCAGGACAGACGCGCAATCAGACAGCCCAGGACAGACGCGCAATCAGACAGCCCAGGACAGACGCGCAATCAGACAGCCCAGGACAGACGCGCAATCAGACAGCCCAGGACAGACGCGCAATCAGACAGCCCAGGACAGACTCGCAATCAGGCAGTCTAGAGCAGAGGGAATACCAGAGGCAGCTGTCGATTAAGTGTGAAAGTCGTGTCATAGAACTGTCTGCGCTCACGTTGGCTCGACCAGCTTTAAGCGCAATCAGATCCTCAAGGAGGCAGTATGACATGGGATGATGCTGGTGGCTCTCATCGATGATGATGGAAGAATTATATTGTTTTTTTTATTATTATTATTATTCGTCGTCATTATCAGTTACGTAACCTAAAAGGTCAACGGGGCACCAATACTGCAGTTTGTTGGACCAGTTCCTGTTGCACCATTCGGTTTTGTGCCAGGATATTTGTTCTAGTTATGGACCTTCCCATCCGCTCTGATGTTGTCTTCCCATTTCTTTTTCTGCCTCCCTCCCTTACACTTCCCCGGCACAATACCTTGCTGGACCGTCTTGGTCAACCCAGAGGACCTTGAAATATGCCCACACCAGGTGAGCTTGGTTAACCCAGAGGACCTTGAAACATGCCCACACCAGGTGAGCTTGGTTAACCCAGAGGACCTTGAAACATGCCTATACAATGTGAGCTTAGTTAACCCAGAGGACCTTGAAACATGCCCATACAATGTGAGCTTGGTTAACCCAGAGGACCTTGAAACATGCCCACACCAGGTGAGCTTGGTTAACCCAGAGGACCTTGAAACATGCCCATACAATGTGAGCTTGGTTAACCCAGAGGACCTTGAAACATGCCCATACAATGTGAGCTTGGTCAACCCAGAGGACCTTGAAACATGCCCACACCCGGTGATCTTGGTCAACCCAGAGGACCTTGAAACATGCCCACACCAGGTGAGCTTGGTTAACCCAGAGGACCTTGAAACATGCCCATACAATGTGAGCTTGGTTAACCCAGAGGACCTTGAAACATGCCCATACAATGTGAGCTTGGTCAACCCAGAGGACCTTGAAACATGCCCACACCAGGTGAGCTTGGTCAACCCAGAGGACCTTGAAACATGCCCACACCAGTTGAGCTTGGTCAACCCAGAGGACCTTAAAACATGCCCACACCAGTTGAGCTTGGTCAACCCAGAGGACCTTGAAGCATGCCCATACCAGGTGAGCTTGGTCGACCCAGACCATCTTGAAACATGCCCACACCAGGTGTGCTTGGTCGACCAAGAGGACCTTGAAGCATGCCCATAGCATGTGAGCTTGGTTGACCAAGAGGACCTTGAAACATGCCCATACAATGTGAGCTTGGTCAACCCAGAGGACCTTGAAACATGCCCATACAATGTGAGCTTGGTCAACCCAGAGGACCTTGAAACATGCCCATACAATGTGAGCTTGGTCAACCCAGAGGACCTTGAAACATGCCCATACAATGTGAGCTTGGTCAACCCAGAGGACCTTGAAACATGCCCACACCCGGTGATCTTGGTCAACCCAGAGGACCTTGAAACATGCCCACACCAGATGAGCTTGGTCAACCCAGAGGACTTTGAAACATGCCCACACTAGGTGAGCTTGGTCGACCCAGACCATCTTGAAACATGCCAATACTATGTGAGCTTGGTCAACCCAGAGGACCTTGAAACATGCCCATACAATGTGAGCTTGGTCAATCTAGAGGACCTTGAAACATGCCCACACCAGGTGAGCTTGGTCAACCAAGAGGACCTTGAAACATGATCATACCACGTGAGTTTGCGTGCTTTTACCATAGTCAATATGTCTTTATATTGGCCGACCCGTCTCTTATCGGTGCCCCGAACTGCCTTATTCGTGACGTTGTCTAGATACAAAATGCCGAGGATTCGACGCAAACATCCCATCTCCATTGATCAAATTCTCCGCTCCAGAACCACTGTCAGAGCCAAAGTTTCGCTTTCGTAAACGTACACGGAAGTGACACGTGCTTACATTAAACTCAACTTGGGTTTCAGGTCCCTCCATAGTTTGATCAGAACAGCCAAGGTCCTCGTTGCTCTATCCTGAATCTCAGTTCTGGAACCATTTAAAAGTGCTCCTATTTATTTATTATTATTATTTAAAAGAAAAAAATCACTTTCAACTACATCCCGATCACTTTTGGTAGTGTCAGCCAAATGTTTTGAAGACATCTGATACACCATTGGTAATGTCAGGCGAATGTGCTGAAAACATCTGATACACAATTGGTAATGTCAGGCGAATGTGTAGAAGACATCTGATACACAATTGGTAATGTCAGGCGAATGGGCTGAAAACATCTGATACACCATTGGTAATGTCAGGCGAATGTGTTGCAGACATCTGATACACCATGATGCATTTTAAACGGTATTCAATCTGAAACCTATGTCTTTCTATCTATTCATTGTTATCAAGTCCCTGAACTAAAGATTCACAAAGATTCTAAGAAGTCCCTGAACTAAAGATTCACAAAGATTCTATGAAGTCCCTGAACTAAAGATTCACAAAAATTCTATATAGTCCCTGAACTAAAGATTCACAAAGATTCTATGAAGTCCCTGAACTAAAGATTCACAAAGATTCTATGAAGTCCCTGAACTAAAGATTCACAAAGATTCTATTAAGTCCCTGAACTAAAGATTCACAAAAATTCTATGAAGTCCCTGAACTAAAGATTCACAAAGATTCTATGAAGTCCCTGAACTAAAGATTCACAAAGATTCTATGAAGTCCCTGAACTAAAGATTCACAAAAATTCTATATAGTCCCTGAACTAAATATTCACAAAGATTCTATGAAGTCCCTGAACTAAAGATTCACAAAGATTCTCTGAAGTCCCTGAACTAAAGATTCACAAAGATTCTATGAAGTCCCTGAACTAAAGATTCACAAAGATTCTATGAAGTCCCTGAACTAAAGATTCACAAAGATTCTATGAAGTCCCTGAACTAAAGATTCACAAAGATTCTATGAAGTCCCTGAACTAAAGATTCACAAAGATTCTATGAAGTCCCTGAACTAAAGATTCACAAAGATTCTATGAAGCCCCTGAACTAAAGATTCACAAAGATTCTTTGAAGTCCCTGAACTAAAGATTCACAAAGATTCAATGAAGCCCCTGAACCTAAGATTCACAAAGATTCTATGAATCCCCTGAACTAAAGATTCACAAAGATTCTTTGAAGTCCCTGAACTAAAGATTCACAAAGATTCTATGAAGCCCCTGAACTAAAGATTCACAAAGATTCTATGAAGCCCCTGAACTAAAGATTCACAAAAATTCTATGAAGTCCCTGAACTAAAGATTCACAAAGATTCTATGAAGTCCCTGAACTAAAGATTCACAAAGATTCTATGAAGTCCCTGAACTAAAGATTCACAAAGATTCTATGAAGCCCCTGAACCAAAGATTCACAAAGATTCTTTGAAGTCCCTGAACTAAAGATTCACAAAGATTCTATGAAGCCCCTGAACCTAAGATTCACAAAGATTCTCTGAAGAGTTTTTTTTAAATGCCAATCCCCTCTCTCCTGTCTGCAACTCTGACGGATTCTTAAGATCGCGCATTGATTTTTACTTTCTTGCCGAGTGGTTTCAGAAGGTTACTCACGAATCTCAGATGAAAAATTAATAACAGCTAAAACTCTAATATTTCTTCTTTGTCACGTATAACCACTTCTTGGTCTTCTTCGTCTTCCTAATCGTCGTTCTTTACCTCTTTCTACGGTTTTCGTTGCCCGATAAATTTTCTGTGTGAATCTATTTTCTAACCTTTTCATCTATTGTGTCTTGCTGTTCGAATTTGTCTTTCTTAAATTATTCTTTCTTCTATCAAAATTATATTTTTACTCCGTTAAAATCAATTTTTATTCTTTTTTGCATTATTGCTTTTCTTTTTTGGCATTGTTTTATTTCATATTCTTTCTTTATAAATTTGTTCATGTCATCTTGATCTTAGGTTTTGTTCCACCTGTGCGTCTACAGATGTCGATGTGTCCCCGTGTAGGTCCCACTTCTGGCGTGAGTTGGATGTAGCCGAGAAAAAAACTTCCTGGTTGGCGGGCTATGCTCGAGCAGCTTATTACTCCGCTGCGTTGAGACAATTGCAGAGGAGGGTGGTTAACCCATGTGCGAGTCCATCTTAATAGACTCAAACACTAAAAGCAAAATAGAACCGCAGCCAGTTAGGCGCCATCTGTGCTGCTCTTAACAAACCGCCTAACCATGGTAGGTGTTATGCCATGCCACAGTTAGTTTAGTTTAGTTTAGTTTAATTTAGTTTAGTTCAGTTTAGTATAGTCAAGTTCAGTTCAGTTCGGTTTAATTTAGTTTAGTTTTATTTAGTTTAGTTTAATGTAATTTAAATTAATTTATTTTAGTTAAATTTAGTTTAGTTTAATGTAGTTTAGTATAGATTAGTTTAATTTAGTTTACTTTATTGTAATTTAGTTTAGGTTAGTTAAATTTATTTTAATTTAGTTTAATTCATTTTATTGTAGTTTTAATAAATGTAGTTTAATTTAGTTGATTTTAGTTTAGTTGAGTATAATTTGATCTTTTTTTTTTTTTTTTTTTTTTTTTTTTTTTTTGCGTTCGCCTTATTTCTCTAATCCCCAAGGCGGTGTGCATTGCACTGCGTTTTTATTTTGCGCCTGTCGGCCCAGTGCATCCGACTTCAGCATGCATTTTATGTAAGGGTCTGCTTCCTCCTGCATTTTCTAAGGGTTTGCTTCCCCGGGGTAACGGCCGGTGCTGAGATGGGGATCGAACCCAGCACCTTATGGTTGTGAGCCGTGTCACATAACCACTAGGCCACGCCGTCTCCCATAATTTGATCTAATTTAGTTTAGTTCAGTTTACTTTGGTGTAATTTAATGTAATGTAGCTTAGTTTAGCTTAGTTTAGTTTAATTTAGTTCAGCTTAGTTTAGTTTAATTTAGTTTAGCTTAGTTTAGTCCTGATACTGAGTTCTTGAAGAAATAATCTATAGCAAGATTCCATGTATCGCTGCAGGCGGTACTGTAGAGATGGGCTCGGAACTTTGTGTGGAAACCAAACACAAGACTGCCAAAGTGACGTTTGTACGGTGAGCTTAGGGCAGCCTGTCGAAAAGGAGGTTACCCCAAAAAAGCAATTAAGCACAACCCGAAGGAAACTCTGAGATAACCACTAGGCCACGCCGTCTCCCATAATTTGATCTAATTTAGTTTAGTTCAGTTTACTTTGGTGTAATTTAATGTAATGTAGCTTAGTTTAGCTTAGTTTAGTTTAATTTAGTTCAGCTTAGTTTAGTTTAATTTAGTTTAGCTTAGTTTAGTCCTGATACTGAGTTCTTGAAGAAATAATCTATAGCAAGATTCCATGTATCGCTGCAGGCGGTACTGTAGAGATGGGCTCGGAACTTTGTGTGGAAACCAAACACAAGACTGCCAAAGTGACGTTTGTACGGTGAGCTTAGGGCAGCCTGTCGAAAAGGAGGTTACCCCAAAAAAGCAATTAAGCACAACCCGAAGGAAACTCTGAGATACTGTCACATAGATGAAAGCAATTCTGAGATTCTGTCACATAGATGAAGGCAACTCTGAGATGCTGTCAGATAGATGAAGGCAACTCTGAGAGCATCGCTGAAAACAGATCAGACCAGAGGAGTGTAGTAAACGTAGGTGTTAGTGAATGAGAGAGTCACCTTATCCTGACAGCACAAACCAAACGCCGGATCTGGAAGGAAAGAGCAGCGAAACCACCCTCTCCGGCAGCAGAAGACCAGGTGTGGAAAAACCATGTAATGGTGTTGTTGTTTGCGAATCCTTATAATGAGTAGCATACCTGCCGAAGACGGATGTATCAGAACGAAAGGTGCAAATATCACAGCCAAGCTGTAAACTAGCGATACAGCGCATTCCATTCTTCGAAGGACATCCTGCTACTTGCAAAGCCCTGTTCAGGACTTGGGAGCGGGAGATTGAGAACGAACGCAGAAGAAGAAGAAGTAGGCTAATCTTTTGTGCGCCCTGAACAGGACGTTAAGTGGCGGATGGCAGTATCTTTCCTCACATCCCGAGCCTGCTGATGAAGGTGAGCCAGGGCATTCCAGGCGGTGGTGCTATGCTTTGCGTCATCTGCGTGTCACTCACAACTACGAGATCACGTCCATCGCTAATCTCGTTAGCCAGGCTGTCATGAAAACAGCCCCGTTTCCAGGGAGGACTACTAGCAAGCCGATGTTAGGGTCTTGTCCAGTATGTTTTGCCTGACCAGACGTTAGTCCTCCTCCCCTGACCAGACGTTACTCCTCCTAACATGATCAGAAATTAGTCCTCCTCACCTGACCAGACGTTAGTCCTCCTAACCTGACCAGACGTTAGTCCTCCTCCCCCTGACCAGACGTTACTCCTCCTCCCATTGACCAGAAATTAGTCCTCCTGACCTGACCAGACGTTAGTCCTCCTCCTCCTGACCAGAAATTAGTCCTCCTCACCTGACCAGACGTTCGTCCTCCTAACCTGACCAGAAATTAGTCCTCCTCACCTGACCAGACGTTAGTCCTCATCCTGACCAGACGTTAGTCCTCCTCCCCCTGACCAGACGTTAGTTCTCCTACACCTGACCAGACGTTAGTCCTCCTCTCCCTGACCAGACGTTAGCCCTCCTAACCTGGCCAGAAATTAGACCTCCTCACCTGACCAGACGTTAGTCCTCCTAACCTGACCAGACGTTAGTTCTCCTCCCCCTGACCAGACGTTAGTCCTCCTTCCCCTGACCAGACGTTAGTCCTCTCCCTGACCAAACGTTAGTCCTCATCCTGACCAGACGTTAGTCCTCCTCCCCCTGACCAGACGTTAGTCCTCTCCCTGACCAGACGTTAGTCCTCATCCTGACCAGACGTTAGTCCTCCTCCCCCTGACCAGACGTTAGTCCTCTCCCTGACCAGACGTTAGTCCTCTCCCTGACCAGACGTTAGTCCTCTCCCTGACCAGACGTTAGTCCTCCCCCTGACCAGACGTTAGTCCTCCTTCCCCTGACCAGACGTTTATCCTCCTTACCTGACCAGACGTTAGTCCTCCTTACCTGACCAGACGTTAGTCCTCCTCCCCCTGACCAGACGTTAATCCTCCTTACCTGACCAGACGTTAGTCCTCCTTACCTGACCAGACGTTAGTCCTCCTCCCCCTGACCAGACGTTAATCCTCCTTACCTGACCAGACGTTAATCCTCCTTACCTGACCAGACGTTAATCCTCCTTACCTGACCAGACGTTAATCCTTCTTACCTGACCAGACGTTAATCCTCCTTACCTGACCAGACGTTAGTCTTCCTTACCTGATGAAGACGTTTGGTTGGGCTCTACGAAACGGTTGGGCAAAGCTTTGATTTTCCTTTGGTTCATAGCTAGACCTGCTTTCCTACCTTCCGTGTCTAGTGACCGCAGCATCTCTGTCGCTTCCAGAAACGTCTCTGTGTCTAGTGACCGCAGCATCTCTGTCGCTTCCATGGGCGTCTCTGTGTCTAGTGACCGCAGCATCTCTGTCGCTTCCATGGGCGTCTCTGTGTCTAGTCACTGCAGCATCTCTGTCGCTTCTAGGGTCGTCTCTGTGAAGAGGACGATGTCGTCTGCGAATCTAAAGTGGTTAAGACGTGTTCCGTCGATTTTGTTGTCGTAGTTGTCCCAGTCGCAGTGCCTCGTCGTCGAACAAGCTGTTTCTGTTTCTATTTCTAAGAATCGACGTCACTGCACTACGGGCATACCCATAGGTGCTCAGTCTCTCTCATCAAATGGCGAAAGATATGGATGTTGATGGTCCCTGTAGCTCGCTGATTGTACACTCTCCTGCGCCGTCCTTTCATGCGCCCCACTCCGCTCGAACCTCGTTTAATGTCGAAACTTTGCAGTCTGCGGATTGCTGCTTCATCTATTGTGGTGTCCTCAATCAGCAAGCGGTCATTGATTGATTTCAAAATGTCACTTCCATCCATCACTAATGTGTCCATGATGGGAGCTTGCGAAGTCATGTTGTCAGCCCTTTCTTTGCCCTGAACCCCGGCATGAGCAGGACAGTAGATCCATGCCAACCCCTGGAGGTTCGAGGCCTCAACAGCTGCTATCCACTCGTACCTAAGCCATCCCTTCTGTACTTTCTGAAGTACGGCTTGCGCGTCTGTCACGATGACTGCCCTTGTTATAGAAGTCTCAGATATCCATTTCAGTGCTGAAGTCACTGCTTCCGTCTCCATTCTCATACTGGAGGTTGTTGACATGTATGCTCTACTTCGCTCAGCAACGACCTCTCCTCTCACTCTAGCCGAGAAACCCCATCCGAATGTCCGACTGCGCAGGACTGATCCGTCGGTGTATATGACAGCGTCACTCTCCTGGGTGTTCTCAGTTATCAGCTGATTTACCTCGTGCTCTGCTCTCCCGTTGCTCTGTTCCCTGCATTCCTTGCCTAAGGTTATGATGACTCTCTGGTACTCTCTCATTCTTTCCCTCTGGCTATCATCTCAGCTGGAGTGACGTGTCCGATTCTTGTCTCAGCCTGTGCCATCCTTGACGACCCTCTCTTGATTCTTGATCTCGTGATATCTTACATACTACTGTACAGACTAATTCAGACAAACATATAGTAATTTTAATACTGGCAGTTAGAAATGTGAAAAACGAAATGGCGGTTAACACTCTGGATTGAAAAATGGAGTTATAAGAAATCTGCAAAATTTGAATTATTATCACAGCTCGAATATAACACTTTGAGTTTGAGATTCAATTTTGAATTGACGGATATATTATATTGTCCGACATCTTTACAGAAAGCAATCCTAGGAAAAGACTTTATAAGAATAATAATGTTGACCTTTTAAAAAAGTTATAAAAACCATGGTAGCTGGCAAACCAGAACGAAAGATGCAAAAGGGTTTGAAAAATTGGCAACTTTTCGGGAATCTCGTACCCATGTTCCCTTTTTCTTCTTCTGCGTTTGTTCTCAATCTCTCACCACCAAGTCCTAAACAGGGCTTTGCAAGTAGCTAGATGTAGTCTGGAGAACGGGAACGCGTTGTGTCGCTAGTTTACAGACTGGCTGCGATATTTGTACCTTTCGGTCCAACACATCCGTCTTCGGCAGAAACCATGTTGCCAATATAGCATCCCTGATCTGACTAACTTTGGTGGCGTAGCTTCGAGGAGGGAGTAGATGACGTTCTTCGTGGTCTCGAGAAGGGAAGCAGCATCTTGAAGCAAGGGAGGTAAATCGCTGACCAGCTGTAACAAATAAAGTAACCCATAGCATTACTGCCGTAGAGGAGTGAGTGATCTCACATTTCCAAGGCTCGGCTATATGAGGGCGGTAGCCATCTCCTCTCATTCGCAGCTTTTACTTCCGGGACTGAATCAGTACCCATTTAAGGCTAGGTCAACTCGGGAGCCGTTGTGGTTTGAAAACACTTTACCGCATCAACGTGGCTTCCTAACCAGCTGTAAATAGACCTAAAAACAACAACCTTGGAAAAGACCACTTTGAGCGCCCTCTTGCGCCCCTATTGGATCTTACCACACCTCTACGTTATAGTGTTGCCCAATATCGAACGGTAACGTCGACTTTGTGAACGACTGAGTTAAGCGAACGAAAGAGAAAATATATTAACTATTGGGATAAAGGGAAAATTTACAAATTAAAACAAAGAGAGAGAGAGAGAGAGAGAGAGAGAGAGAGAGAGAGAGAGAGAGAAACGAGTATATGTGAATCTACATAAAGGGAAAATGTACAGATTAAAACAAAGAGAGAGAGAGAGAGAGAGAGAGAGAGAGAGAGAGAGAAATGAGTATATGTGAATCTACATAAAGGGAAAAGATACAGATTAAAACAAAGAGAGAGAGAGAGAGACAGAGAGAGAGAGACAAAGAGAAGAGTATATGTGAATCTACATAAAGGGAAAAGGTACAGATTAAAACAAATAGAGAGAGAAAGAGAGATATAGAAAGCGACAAGAGTATATTTGAATCTATATAAAGGGAAAAGGTACAGATTAAAACAGAGAGAGAGAGAGAGAGAGAGAGAGAGAGAGAGAGAGAGAGAGAGAGAGAGAAAAGAGTATATGTGAGTCTACATAAAGGGAAAAAAGTAGACAATCAGAAAGAGGAACGGAGAGGGAGATGCGAGCCAACGTACATTCAGTCACATGAAATTTGAAAACCTAATTAGTGATTGGCAATATGAGGGGACGTTAATAAGGGAGCCGCATAGCGCAGTGGTTAGCTCGCTGGCTTCGCATCTGAGTGGTCCTGGGTTCATTCTCAAGTTGAGGCGGTAATGTTTTTTCAGACCGCAATGGCTCTCGGGTCGACCCAGCCTTAAATGGGTACCGGTTCAGTCCGGGAAGTAAAAGCAGCGAGGGAGAGGAGATGGCTACCGCCCTCATATAGCCGAGCCTTTGAAATGTGAGATCGCTAACACCTCACACCCCTACGGCAGTAATGCTATGGGATACTTTAATAACTATTTCATAAACTGAAATGAGATAACAGAAAAATAAATCGACTTGGCTGTTGCTTAAGGTGATATTAACTGTTGCGCGACGCGAGGCCACTGTCAGGGGTTCTTTTATTTTGTAGTTAAGGATGGAGGCCACTGTCAGGGTTTTTTTTATTTTGTCGTTAAGGATGGAGGCCACTGTCAGGGGTTGTTTTATTTTGTCGTTAAGGATGGAGGCCACTGTCAGGGGTTGTTTTATTTTGTCGTTCAGGACGAGAGGCCACTGTCAGGGGTTGTTTTATTTTGTCGTTCAGGACGAGAGGCCACTGTCTGGGGTTGTTTTATTTTGTCGTTCAGGACGAGAGGCCACTGTCAGGGGTTGTTTTATTTTGTCGTTAAGGACGAGAGGCCACTGTCAGGGGTTGTTTTATTTTGTCGTTAAAGATGGAGGCCACTGTCAGGGGTTGTTTTATTTTGTCGTTAAGGATGGAGGCCACTGTCAGGGGTTGTTTTATTTTGTCGTTCAGGACGAGAGGCCACTGTCAGGGGTTGTTTTATTATGTCGTTCAGGACGAGAGGCCACTGTCAGTGGTTGTTTTATTTTGTCGTTCAGGACGAGAGGCCACTGTCAGGGGTTGTTTTATTTTGTCGTTCAGGACGAGAGACCACTGTCAGGGGTTGTTTTATTTTGTCGTTCAGGACGAGAGGCCACTGTCAGGGGTTGTTTTATTTTGTAGTTAAGGATGGAGGCCACTGTCAGGGTTTGTTTTATTTTTGTCGTTCAGGACGAGAGGTCACTGTCAGGGGTTGTTTTATTTTGTCGTTCAGGACGAGAGGCCACTGTCAGGGGTTGTTTTATTTTGTCGTTCAGGACGAGAGGCCACTGTCAGAGGTTGTTTTATTTTGTAGTTAAGGATGGAGGCCACTGTCAGGGGTTGTTTTATTTTGTCGTTCAGGACGAGAGGGACACTGTCAGGGGTTGTTTTATTTTGTCGTTAAGGATGGAGGTCACTGTCAGGGGTTGTTTTATTTTGTCGTTCAGGACGAGAGGCCACTGTCAGGGGTTGTTTTATTTTGTCGTTCAGGACGAGAGGCCACTGTCAGAGGTTGTTTTATTTTGTCGTTCAGGACGAGAGGCCACCGTCAGTGGTTGTTTTATTTTGTCGTTAAGGATGGAGGCCACTGTCAGGGGTGGTTTTATTTTGTCGTTAAGGATGGAGGCCACTGTCAGGGGTTGTTTTTTTTGTCGTTAAGGATGGAGGCTACTATCAGGAGCCTGGAACTTTAAAATGACATTTTTTGTGATACATATCTATTTTTTTCACAAACCACAAAAAGTTATGGATCAGCAGTCTATATTGAGTAAATTTGATACGACAATTGTTTTGTTTGTTTCGCGTGCTGTTTTGTGTGTGGTGTTGCTGCATTTTCTTACTTCTTTACTATTTTAGAAGGGGAGAATGACCAACGTCTGGTCAGGAAAAATATACTGGCCACGACTCTCCCTGGAAACGGACTGTTTTCACGGAAGCCTGGCTAACTAGGGGAGAGATAGAAATGATCCCCATAGTAGTGAGCGACACACAGATAAAGTGATGCATAGCACAAGTGCCTGGAGTACTCCGGTCTAACCTCATCTGCACGCTCAGGATATGAGGAAAGCTAGTGCAACCCGCCATGTAACGACCTGTTCAGGAAGCACAATCGATCAAATCTACTCACTGTAGTCATTCGGAACAATGAAACAATGAAACAACAAAACAACGAAACAATGAAACAACACAACAACGAAACAATGCAACAATGAAACAACGAAACAATGAAACAACGAAACAACACAAAACAACGAAACAATGAAACAACGAAACAATGGAACAATGAAACAACAAAACAACGAAACAATGAAACAATGAAACAACGAAACAACAAAACAACGAAACAATGAAACAATGAAACAACGAAACAACACAAAACAACGAAACAATGAAACAACGAAACAATGGAACAATGAAACAACAAAACAACGAAACAATGAAACAATGAAACAACGAAACAACGAAACAACGAAACAATGAAACCATGAAACAATGAAAACACGAAACAATGAAACAATGAAACAATGAAACAACGAATCAATGAAACAATAAAACAACGAAACAACGAAGCAACTAAACAACGAAGCAACTAAACAACAAAACAACGAAACTGTACCATTTTCTTCTTGCTAATGCAATGCCCTTTCTCTCTACATATGTTAGGGACACATACTATAATAATATTAAACAGAGTAACACTTTAACTGTAATAATATATGCAAATGAGGAATGGAGAATGTTCTGGACTAAGGATTGGCATTTTGCAACGTCCAGAGAGAGTTAAGCGGCAATAATATCCAGCGTTGTGATTACTTTAGGGAGTAGACGTTTTGTATCACATTCACATGCGCAGCTGAGATTCAAAATGGCGTCCTTGCTCACAGTGGGTATAATCAAATCAATGCGCGTTTGTTTGTTTGACAAAATGTGTTTTTGCAAAAGATGTACATACGGGTTTGTTGCCTGACTACTCTGAGAAACATTTGTCCCATAAATTGATGCATTGGGACAGCGTGGTCTAGTGGTTAATTGAAACGGCTCACAACCAGAAGGAGCTGGATTCAATCCCCATAACAGCACCGGCCGTTACCCCGGGGAAGCAAACCCTTAGAAAATGCAGAAAGAAGCAGGCCTTTACATAAAATGAATTCAGAAGTCGGATGCACTCGGCCGACAGGCGCAAAATAAAGACAACAGTGCAACGGGCACCGCCTTGGGGATTTAAGCAATAAGGCGTACGAAAATTATTTTTTTTTTTAAATTGATGCATAATTGGGTTGAAACGTTTTCTCAGGGATGCTAAACAATTACTGATGAATGTGTTGTCCAGGCTGCAACAGACGCATATATCCTGTGTGTGTGAGAGAAAGATGGAGCTAACTGACAGACGAGTAATGGCAGACAGGACAGCAACTATAATAGGCTGTTCCCATGGTTTAGCCTACAGTATAATGTGTGATGCCACCTTGGCGGAAAAGTTCAGAGAATGACGGATAGATTAAACGCAAGGTGCAAATGTGGCCGAGACAGCAGAGCAAAGACTTCTATGCATATGTGGCCGAGATAGCAGAGCAAAGACTTCTATGCATATGTGGCCGAGACAGCAGAGCAAAGACTTCTTTGCATATGTGGCCGAGACAGTAGAGCAAAGACTTCTATGCATATATGGCCGAGACAGCAGAGCAAAGACTTCTTTGCATATGTGGCCGAGACAGCAGAGCAAAGACTTCTATGCGTATGTGGCCGAGATAGCAGAACAAAGACTTCTATGCATATGTGGCCGAGACAGCAGAGCAAAGACTTCTTTGCATATGTGGCCGAGACAGTAGAGCAAAGACTTCTATGCATATATGGCCGAGACAGCAGAGCAAAGACTTCTTTGCATATGTGGCCGAGACAGCAGAGCAAAGACTTCTATGCGTATGTGGCCGAGATAGCAGAACAAAGACTTCTATGCATATGTGGCCGAGACAGCAGAGCAAAGACTTCTATCCTGCCGGCTTTTGGCGCACCGATAACGCGATGGAATAAGTGCATCGATGTTGGTGGAAATAATGTGGAGAAGAAAGAGAAAGTATAAAAGAACCAATACCCTCAACAACAATACCGGGTTGTCTACTGGGGACTCAGGGGTGTCGAGGTAGGGTGTCCGCCTCGGGTGGGGGACTCAGGGGTGTCGAGGTAGGGTGTCCGCCTCGGGTGGGGGACTCAGGGGTGTCGAGGTAGGGTGTCCGCCTCGGGTGGGGGACTCAGGGGTGTCGAGGTAGGGTGTCCGCCTCGGGTGGGGGACTCAGGGGTGTCGAGGTAGGGTGTCCGCCTCGGGTGGGGGACTCAGGGGTGTCGAGGTAGGGTGTCCGCCTCGGGTGGGGGACTCAGGGGTGTCGAGGTAGGGTGTCCGCCTCGGGTGGGGGACTCAGGGGTGTCGAGGTAGGGTGTCCGCCTCGGGTGGGGGACTCAGGGGTGTCGAGGTAGGGTGTCCGCCTCGGGTGGGGGACTCAGGGGTGTCGAGGTAGGGTGTCCGCCTCGGGTGGGGGACTCAGGGGTGTCGAGGTAGGGTGTCCGCCTCGGGTGGGGGACTCAGGGGTGTCGAGGTAGGGTGTCCGCCTCGGGTGGGGGACTCAGGGGTGTCGAGGTAGGGTGTCCGCCTCGGGTGGGGGACTCAGGGGTGTCGAGGTAGGGTGTCCGCCTCGGGTGGGGGACTCAGTGGTCTCGAGGTAAGGTGTCCACCTTGAGGGGGGGGGGGCTCAATGGTCTCGAGGTAAGGTGTCCGCTTCGGGTGGGGGACTCAGTGGTCTCGAGGTAAGGTGTCCACCTTGGGGGGGGGGGGGCTCAATGGTCTCGAGGTAAGGTGTCCACCTTGGGTGGGGGGGGGGGGGACTCAGGGGTGTCGAGGTAGGGTGTCCGCCTCGGGTGGGAGACTCAGGGGTGTCGAGGTAGGGTGTCCACCTTGGGGGGGGGGGGCTCAATGGTCTCGAGGTAAGGTGTCCGCTTCGGGTGGGGGACTCAGTGGTCTCGATGTAAGGTGTTGTATGTTTGAATCGCAATGGAGACCGACATTTTTATTACGTGGATCTTCTGGTAAAAATTCCCCTGATCTCTGGGTAGTGAGATCGGAATGCCGTGTCAGTGTCGAGCACGTTATAAAATTCCTTGGCAGATAGTAGGCTTAAAGGCAGCTGCCCGGAAAAAAACTCAAGTTAACAATCTCCCGAAGTTATTTGTACCTTTTCCCGATGTTGTTTGTTAAGAGCAGCTATAGATGGCGTCTAACTGGCTACGGGTCTACTTAGCTCTAGTGCTTGAGTCTACTAAGCTGGACTCGTACATCGGTAAAAACCACCCTCTAAGAAACTGGTTGTATACAGAATCTGCTGAGTCTTCTAAGCCAGTATAAAGAAGTTAAGTTACGTCAAGTCTTTCTGAATGACAAGGATAAGAATAGCACCACTGCCACACTGACAGCAAGCCGTAAGAGGCGACTAACTGTGTGACAGGGCATAACACCGGCTATAATTAGGTGTTTTGTTAAGATTAAGAGCTGCATAGATGGCGCCTAACAGGTTGCGGGTCTACTTTGATCTAGTTTTAAAGTCAACTCCGATAAACTCGGACATCGGTTAACCACCCTCCGCGACCCTTGTCCCAACGCAGCGGAGTAATAAGCTGCTCGAGCCTAGTCCGCAAAGCAGGAAATCTTATTCCCAGCTCACTCCAAAGCTGGAACCTGCATATGCCCCTGTGGAAGTGCAGATCAACTAACATCAAAAGGACATTTAGACCAATGATAAATGGATTTCAATTTCGAATCTCAGAAGCTTTTTCTTCAATAGCCAAGTGTGACTTATTTACTGACTTACCCTCCTAATAAAATACACCAGATGATTTCAGTAGTTGATTGTCCTGATTTCCTCAATCATTGATTTCACGTCCGTCACGCGTATCGACCTGGTAGATAGAAAGTAACTGAGAATATTAGCTCTAAATATTGGCCGCAACTAATGGGGAGAGGTCGACGGGGGAGGGGTCGTATTCAGTTACATTCATTGTATATGAAGAGGGGGGGGGGACGAGAGATGACGAGGGGTAACATAGAGAGGAAGAGAGGACCGAAGGGAAAGAGGCATGGAGGGGGTAGGGTTGGGGGGAGTAGCATTGGAGATTGGTGGCGAACGAATAAAAGAGTGACATATTTATTAAGAGACATTGCGAAAGAGATAGAGACGACAGAGAGGAAAAGATCTGAGAAAGGTATAAGAATGTAGAGATAGAGAGAGAGGCACTTTGATAAAAAATGGTAGATGTAAAGAGCGAAGGGCTGATATAGCGATAGGAGGAGAGATGTAGCGATACGAAGATAGATATAGCGAAAGATAGAGAAAAGGAGCGAGAGAAGGAGAGATGTAGCGAGAGAAGGAGAAACGTAGCGAGAGAATTAGAGATGTAACGAGAGAAGGACAGACGAAGCAAGAGAGGAAGATATAACGAATGAATGAGAAATTTACCGATAGGAGGAGAGACATAGAAGGAGAGATGTGGCGATAGAAGTTGAGATGTAGCGAGAGAAAGAGAAACGTAAGGACAGAAAGAGAGGTAGCCAGAGAAGGAGAGATGTAGCGAAAGAATGAGAGATGCAGCTAGAGAAGGAGAAACGTAACGAGAGAAAGAGAGACGTAGCATGAGAAGGAGAGATGTAGCGATAGAAGGAGAAACGTAGCGAGAGAATTTCAGATTTAGCGAGTGAATGAGAGATGTAGCCAGATAATGAGAGATGTAACTAGAGAGCGAAAAACGTAGTGATAAAGGGAGAGATGAAGCGAGTGAATGAGAGATCTAACGATAGAATGAGAGCTGTAGCGATAGAATGAGAAACGTTGCGAGAGAAGCAGAGATGTAGCGAGAGAAGCAGAGATGTATAGAGAGAAAGAAAGACGTAGCTAGAGAATGAGATGTAGCTAGATAATGACAGACGTAGCGAGAGACTGAGAGTCGTAGCGAGGGAAGGAAACGTAGCGATAGAAGGAGAGATTAGCTAGAAAATTAGATGTAGTGACAGAATGAGAGATGTAGTGACAGAATGAGAGATGTAGTGACAGAATGAGAGATGTAGTGACAGAATGAGAGATGTAGTGACAGAATGAGAGATGTAGTGACAGAATGAGAGATGTAGTGACAGAATGAGAGATGTAGTGACAGAATGAGAGATGAAGCGAGAGAAGAAAAGATGCAGCGAGAGACGGAGAGTCGTAGCTAATGAAGGGGAGACTTACCGAGAGAAGGAGCGATGTAGCGAGAGACGGAGAGTCGTAGCTAATGAAGGGGAGACTTACCGAGAGAAGGAGCGATGTAGCGAGAGACGGAGAGTCGTAGCTAATGAAGGGGAGACTTACCGAGAGAAGGAGCGATGTAGCGAGAGACGGAACGATGTAGCGAGGGAAAAAGATAGGTTGCGAACGAATAATAAAGACTCATATAAATGAAAACACACATTGCGATAGAGGGCATACGTAGCGAGAGAATGAAAGATGTAGCGAGAGAAGGACAGACGTAGCGAGAGAATCGCAGATGTAGCGACCGAAGGACAGAAGCAGTGGAAGAATGAGAGATGTAGCGAGAGAATTAGAGATGTGGCGCGAGAAGGGGAGATGTGGCGAGCCAAGGAGAGACGGGCGAAAGAATGAACCGTGTAGCGAGAAAATGAGTGATGTATCGATAGAAGGAAAGATGTAGCGAGAGAAGGAAAGATGTAGCGAAAAAGGACTGACGTAGCGAGAGAATGTGAGACGTAGCAAAAAAAGGACAGATGTAGCGAGAGTAGAAAAGACGGGCGAGAAAATGAGAGATGTATTGATAGAAGGAAAAACGTAGCGAGAGAAGAAGTGATATATCGATGGAATGAGATGTAACGAGAGAAGGAAAGATTTAACGAGAGAGGGAGGGACGGAGTGAAAGAATGAGAGATGTATCGATAGAAATAGAGACGTAGCGAGAGACGAAGTGATACAACGAGTGGAAAGGTAAAAAGTACATATAAAGAGACACAAAAAGAGAGAGAAAGAGGGAGAAAGCGATAAATACAAAGAAGAGAGATGTAGCGATAGAAGAAAAGACGTAGAAGGAAAGATGTGGCGATAGAAGAAGAATTGTAGTGAGAAAAAGAGAAACGTAACGAAAGAAAGAGGTAGCAAGAGAAGGAGAGATGTAGCTTGAGAAGGAAAGACGGAGCGAGCGAAGGAGAAAAGGAGATAAAGAATGAGATAGAATGAGATGTAACGAGAGAAGGAAAGATGTAGCGAGAGAAGGAGAGACGGAGCGAAAGAATGAGAGATGTAGCGATAGAAGGAAAGATGTAGCGAGAAAAGGAAAGATGTAGCGAGAAAATGGGTGATGTATCGATTGAAACAGAGATGTAGCGAATGAAGGACAGAAGTAGCGAGAGAATGTGAGGCGTAGCAAGAAAAGAACAGATGTAGCGTGAGAAGAAAAGACGTAGCGATAAAATGAGAGATGTATCGATAGAATGAGATGTAGCGAGAGACGTAGCGAGATTAGGAATGATACAGCGAGTGAAAAGGAAAAGAAAATTTAAAGAGATAGAAAGAGAGAGAGAAGATGGAGGGAGAAAGCGATAAATAGAAAGAAAAAGTGTGAGAGAGGAGGAGGAGGAAACTACGCAATAATAGGACAGATAAAAGAATTGTTGAAGGAGAGAAGACGTAGAGAATGGATGATTTATCGAAGAGAGAGAGATCAGACGGACAGCTATTGTGATAAAAAGACGGGGAAAGATATAGATGATTAGAGAATACTAATGAAAAAGTCAAAAAGAGTTCGAATTTGAAAGGAAAGGAGAGAGACAGTGATAAAGAAGAGATGAAAAGAAACCAAATAAACAGAAAGAAAGACAAACTGAAGGCAGGCTATCTCACTTCGTAGTCCCAATCTATCTGTAAGTATAATGTGTTCACTATAATGAACATTATCATTAACCAGCTTGTAAACTTCACAAATATCGTAAGCAAATTGGTTTCCAGTGCTGAGTTGTGTGCGACAGAGTTGTGTTCTTTCTCAACTTTTGTTCAAAATTTATATGGGATACAATTACACAGTTGGCTAACCCTCACGAGGAGTCCCTCGATGAACTGTTGTTTGCTGATGGTCAGGTAATCTTATATCAAAATGGAGGAGATCTTCAACACCACCTGAACTATCTCCATTCTGATTGTAATGAATATGCCGTGACGATCAACACAGGCAAGACAAAAGACTGTTGATTTCAAGTGAACAGTGTTCAACAATGGATCCCTGGTCACTCAAACACACCTGGCAGTGACAAGGCAGATATTCTGGCTAAGAAGTCAAGAACAACAATACACACCAACAACCCTACAGACAGTCAAACAACTACTGAACACTGTGAACAAAGAGGTCTGGCTGAATAGATGGGCAATGGGAAATACTGGGAGAGAAATCTACAAACATATGGCCATCCCAAATCCCAATGACAACATCAACCTCCCGAAAAGGAGAGACCAAAGTACCATTTTCCGACTTCACACTCAACACATACAACTTAACAGCCACTTGAACAGAACCCAACCAGAACATACTCCAGAGTGGCGGATGTGCACACATCCCTATGAAATTGTTGACAATCTTTTTTCAATGTCCGACGCTTGCCGGTGAGAGCTTCTTCCTCCGAGGCCAGACAAGTGGAACATTTTGTACGGAACTAAACAACAGCTTACAAACACTTGCAGATACCACTATTTGACATTGGGTCAAAGGGCAGGAGCACCACAGGCCGCTGGATCAATAACCAACCAACCAACCACGTGAACAATTGTAGAGAAGTTTCCACATCAGTGACATTGGTGTCAAGCAAGTACGGGAGTTCAAATATCTTGGTAGTATGTTCACTGATGATGGCAGAGGGGATAGAGTGATTGCATATAGAATTCGGAAGGCGAATAGTGTCCACTATCAAACTGCACATATCTTTAAACACTTTAGAGTACTTCTTTGAACTAAGAGGAGACTGATAAATACACTGTTTATTCTACATTGTGTTAAAAATGTCGATAAGAGTAAGATCCGGCGCTGTGAGATGCGCTGTGTGAGTTATGCGGCCGGAAAGACAATCCGTAGCCGAATCCTGAACGCTACACTAAGGCAAACATAGGGCACAAACCCAGGTACTGCCTACATTGACTCTCAACAAATCAATGGGTTTGGTCATTTAGTCAGAATGCATTATGACCATCCTGCAACAGAAGAATATGACATGCAGGTCCCGGTCCACGAGGCAGACCGATGGATCGAGGGTGTCTCTGACACTTTCAGGAAGTTCCACCTAACTGCAGCACAAGTCTCCAACTTGGCCATAATAAGAAATCTAGGCATCTTGCTTATATGTGCCTCTGTATTTCAAGGGCAGTAAGACAAAAGAAGAAGAAGTCAACTTCAGTTCTATTCTCCCCTTGCACCACTCTCCGCATTCCCTATAATACGAGCTTTGCCTGGTACAGACTTGATAAAGCAGCCTTAAGTAACATTCGCTGGACATAAGAGGGACCAACTTACAGACATTCAACCGGCTATACTTTTTTCTGGAAAGGAAGTGAAGTCGAAGTCCGACTTGAGTCGAGTGTTGGCTTTGCTATCAGAACAAGCTGGTTAGTGGTCTCCCCCGGTGCTCCAAAGGGAGTTAATGACCGTCTGATAATGCTGAGGATAACCTTGACAAACAAACAAGCCTCCATCATCAGTGCATATGCACTATATGTAACTCGTAAGACACCAAAAAACAGTTCTACCATGATTTGGAGACACTAATCGATTCTGAACCAATGAATGACCAGAGATCAAAACCTTAGGCAAGGAATGCAGGGAACGGAGCAACAGGACAGCAGAGCACGAGGTGAATCAGCTGATAACTGAGAACACACAGCAGAGTGACGCTGTCATATACACCGACGGATCGGTCCTGCGCAGTGGGACATCAGGCTGGGGTTTCTGGGCTAGAGTGAGAGGAGAGGTCGTTGCTGAGTAGGGCATCAGGCTGGGGTTTCTCGGCTAGAGTGAGAGGAGAGGTCGTTGCTGAGTAGGACATCAGGCTGGGGTTTCTTTGCTAGAGTGAGAGGAGAGGTCGTTGCTGAGTAGGACATCAGGCTGGGGTTTCTTTGCTAGAGTGAGAGGAGAGGTCGTTGCTGAGTGGGGCATCAGGCTGGGGTTTCTTGGCTAGAGTGATAGGAGAGGTCGTTGCTGAGCGCAGTTGGGCATACATGTCAACAACCTCCAGTATGAGAATTGAGACGGAAGCAGTGACCTCAGCACTAAAATAGATATATGAGACTTCTATAACAATGGCAGCCATCGTGACAGACGCGCAAGCCGTACTTCAGAAAGAACAGAAGGTGTGGCTTAGGTACGAGTGGATAGCTGCTGTTGAGGCCTCGAACCTCCAGGGGTTGACATGGATCTACTGTCCTGCTCATGCTGGGGTTCAGGGCAATGAAAGAGCTGACATCTTTTCTTCACAAGCTCCCATCACGGGCACATTAGTGATGGATAGAAGTGACATTTGAAATCAATCAATGACCGCCTGCTTGATGAGGACACCGCAATAAATGAAGCAGCAATCCACAGACTGCAACGTTTCAACATTAAACAAGGTTCGAGCGGAGCGGGGCCCATGGGAAGACGGCGCAGGAGAGTGTGCAACCAGCGAGGTACAGGGACCATCAGTATCTATACATTACGCCATTTGATGGAGAGACTGAGCACCTATGGGTATGCCCGGAGTGCAGTGACGTCGATTCTTAGAAGCAGAAACAGAACCAAAGTAAAACAATATTATCAATGTTCTAGTGGCTGCTGACTTTGTTTCATGGGACAGGCTGGTTGGCAGGTCTGACATTGCTAGCCGTAATAGTAAGATACACATCTGGAGTATGTCGACGAATAAATCTACCTCGGCCGCATCATCAACATGACAAATAACCTGCAGCCCGAGGTAGCCAGGCTCCGTCAAGCAGGCTGGGTCACCTTCACAACTCGATAAAGACGGTAACAGACGTCACAAGAGACACCAGCCACATTCGACAAAGCTGTGCTATCAGCGCTATGCTATGGAAATGAAACCTGGTATCTGACAGAAGCCATTGAGAACCAGCTAACGAGAACACATGCCTCGAGCGCCGTCTCGTGGGCCTATCACTTAGGCAACAGTCTCAGATGGGCTAACACAACAGTGACATCCGGGCATTGTCACATGTCAAAGATGTCATACAGTATGTCAAAAACTCCAAGCACCGCTGGGTTGGCAATGAAGTCAGAACGAAAGACGAACGCTGGAGCACATCAACCAGCCTGTGGTACCCGAGCAGCAAAAACAAGACCACCTGACGGACACCCTCCCACTAGGGATCGAGATCCGCTCGAGCTGCACAACGCTCATGATCCTGACACAAACAAGTTAGCCATCCACTGGACAACCCGTGCCCGAGACAGCAGTTAGTCATCCACTGGACAACCCGTGCCAGAGACAGCAGTTAGCCATCCACTGGACAACCCGTGCTCCAGACAGCAGTTAGCCATCGACTGGACAACCCGTGCACACCGAGACAATGACATCTCACCTCTATCCTATAGACAGGACACCAAGACCATGACATCACACCTCTATCGTATAGACGGGACACCAAGACCATGATACAAGCAGAAAAATACAAAAACATGACAGCACACCCAATGAAGACCAGATTTGAAGATCTTGCCATTGGAAGATCGAATAAAAGTAGGTTTGTAGTAGATCAGTCCAAACATTAATGAGAACATATAAGGATGAATTACCAGACACTGCTAAATTATGTTCAAATTACTCGACTGAAGTACGGGCACCAATTTTTGTTGCAAAAACGATTAGCCACACAACAAGCCAAAGTCAGCAAGTTGTATTCCTTACAGATGCAATGTCAGCTCTGCAAGCCCTCAAAAATGATCAACTACTAGAGCTTTGCTAAAGGTTTGGACGAACTAAAATCTAACAGAAGGCATACCAGGAAATGAGACAGCAGACAGGTTGGCAAAGGAGGGTGCAACACAAGAACAAAACGAACAAACAATAACCTTTCAGGAAAAGATGACCTTTATCCAATCAATAAAGAAAGTTGACCAAACAAAAGACAACTATCACTGTCTTGAGTGGGCAGACCAAGTGATCTTGTTTCGCTTGAGAATTGGACAACACAAATTTAATTACCACGTACACCGGCTAAAATTGGCTCCATCACCAATGTGTATGTACGGGCAAGTAGCACAGCGATTCGAACATATCCTGCAAGATTGTTGTATGCTTATCCAACTGTGTACTGAGGACTGGCCGACTGAGACGAATATCCACACAAAGCTGTTTGGAAGCCCCGAAGACCTCTCCGCTACGGCAGCCTTTACTGGACTTCACGTGAAGACGTAACAAGAAAAAGCATGGCGAATGAGATGAAGAAAAAGAAGAAAAACAAGAAGAAGAAGAAGATTGCTATATTGTCACTTTTATACACCAGACATCGATTTCCAACTTCTGTCTACTAAATTCAAACAAGCGAAGCTAGGAATCGATGTTAAAAGTTCGCTAAAGTTTACTGTAATTTTTACAAATCATCAGATGATAATCTACTGGATTGAATATGGCAACGAAATCAGGGAATTCAGGTGCAGGTTCCAGAAGGACACCCTGTATTGTTTTAAGGAGTTTCGAAACGTACTATGTATAATTAGTTGCATCGTCAGCCTAAACGACACACACACACACACACACACACCCACACACCCCCACACACACACACACACACACACACACACACACACACCCACACACATCAGAGATTCCTTACAGCATTGGCTGGTATCAAGGCTCCCAGATTTCTTTACAACCAGACCTCTCACGATTGGTTGGTTATTTATGACCGAAATCTCGCGAGATTTGCGAAACGGCCGATGGGTAAAAACTAATTAATTGAAGACTAGCTGAGAACGAAAGAAACAAATTGTAGAATGAAGACAGAGAAATGTAATGAGGGACAGATCGATAAAAACAAATACAGGTTCATAGCCCGGTGACCGAATCAGAACAAGAAAGAAACCTTAAGGTCACACATCCTTTAGCCGGGATATAAAAGCCTTCCTTCGGAAGTGATTGTGACATCACCCAGACCTTGTTGTGTAGCACCTCACCGGCAAGTCCAGAGGTGGTTGAATAGTCAATCCTGGCACGGAAACCCCTTCTACGTCATCTCCATCGTGTGTCCTAACTGTTGCTGTTGGCGATCATAGACCTCCAGCCACTTCTCTCACGTGTGCCGTTTACCAACTCTGTTGTTGATTGTAACCCATGCCATTCTCTCGGGCTGTCCATCTTCTCTCTCGGCTTTCCTCTGTTTCTCAGGCTGTTCAACACCTTCTCTCTCGGCCTTCCTCTGTCTCTCAGGCTGTCCAACACCTTCTCTTTTGACCTTCCCCTGTCGATCAGGCTGTGCAACATCTTCTCTCTCGGCCTTCCCCTGTCTCTCAGGCTGTTCAACACCTTCTCTCTCGGCCTTCCTCTGTCTCTCAGGCTGTCCAACACCTTCTCTTTCGACCTTCCCCTGTCGATCAGGCTGTGCAACATCTTCTCTCTCGGCCTTCCCCTGTCTCTCAGGCTGTTCAACACCTTCTCTCTCGGCCTTCCTCTGTCTGTCAGGCTGTCCATCTTCTCTCTCGGCTTTCCTCTGTCTCTCAGGCTGTCCAACACCTTCTCTCTCGGCTTTCCTCTGTCTCTCAGGCTGTCCAACACCTTCTCTCTTGGCCTTCTTTCCCGTTGTCACGACGTGCTCCCTGCCGCCTATTCTCCTAACAGACCGGAAACAGGATGACTGCCTTGTAATGATCCTTGCAATAAGTTGTCTTTTAAAATATAAATTGTCTGTCTCTATTCGAATTCTGTATTATTAGTCTTCTTTGCAGTGCATGGATCTGCAGCATTCTTCTGTAAAACTACATATCCTTTGCTTCCAAAGATCTAAGCACTTGCTTGCTAATTGTCCATGATTCACTGCTATATGCCAGTACTGGTCCCACGCAGCGTCCAAGGACTCTCTTTCCCAGTTTCTCTCTTTCAAGGGCTAGAAGACCGATTTTGCTTGGACTATTCTGCATTTAATTTCTTCTTCATCTTCTTCTTCTTCGTACGCAGTCAGACATCAACCTTTATTTTTTCGAAAAAAGCAGCGGTCATCCTGAGGCTGTCGACACTGCCATAGAGCTTGTCTAGTGTTGCCACTGGTGATGGCCACATCTGCTCTCTCTGATCCTCGTATGTCGGGCAGTTTTGCAGCAAATGCTCAGCGGTCATTTTACCGGTACCACACGGGCATTCGTCAGTACACCTATCTTCAATTTGTTGAATAGGTGGTACCTCAGTCTATTGTGGCCAGTGCGAAGTCTGAAGACAACGACCTGCTCTCTTCTGTTAATAGGTAATAGGCATCGTTTTTGGTGTAGCTAGTATGTTAGGTTTCCCATTTGGTCATGTATCTAGCTCTAATAAGCCTTTTTGACTCTTCGTATGTCATACTAGTATCTGGCTGTGGTAGTTTTGCACCTTCTTTTGCCAGTCTGTCTGCCTCCTCGTTGCCTTGGATGTTGCAGTGAGGTGGAACCCACTGCACCACTACCCTTTTTGGTGCGGAATGCTGGCATAGTTGGCAGAGTACTGCTCTTAAATCATTAAGTTCAGTATTTTTCTGGCTTTTTAGTGCTGTGACTACAGCCAGGGCATCTGTAAGCAGGACTATATGGCTTTCATTCCTTTTACCTGTCACCATTTCTTCCACTGCCCCCCCCCCTCATCATCAGAGCCTCTGCCTCCGCTCTGAAATTGCTTGTGTATTTTCCAGTAGCGAATGACAGTGTTATTTTTCTGCCACTTGGTAGGTTCAGAAATGCTCCTGCCCCTCCGTTCTGTGTTGTATTTGTTACGGAACCGTCGGTGTATGCATGGGTCCAGTCCATGCTTGGATAGTTTCCCGTTATATAACTCAGGGTAGTATCTCTTCTTTCTTTTTCAGATTGGCAGTTTTTGTTTCCAATACTTGGTATATTTTCTACCACCTCTGGAAATATATGCTGCCTCCAGGTAGGTTTTTGTACAGCAGGGATAGGCTTTGGTGTTAGTGCGTTCATGGGGTTTTCGTGCATCTTTGGTTTGGCTATTTCTGCAAAGTTTCTTCACTTTAGTTTCCCATTTTTGTTTAGTCTCTGGTGCATTGGATGGTCGGTCAGTCTTCTGAGTTTCTCTGCTTGCTGCTGGGCTCTACAGTCTCTTCTGTCGGTCATGGATTGCAGTTTTGTAATCTTTTCAAGTTCTACAATTGGCATTGACTTCATGCCTCCTGTTATAACTGCATTTTATTTCGTAATTGCATTTAAGGTGAGAACTGGACATGTGAGTGTCAGTTGTTTTGTCTTTTCGCAAAGTTAGATTCATCTGTCCTTCGGAGGTCCTGCGTTCCTCAGCGATGGAGGTGCCTTCGATGGTGGCCCCATACCATGCCTAGTGGTCCTATGCCAGACACTCCAATGAGTGTCGTTGAGGGGGTCTTTGAGGGATTCTTTGAGGGAGTCTTTGAGGGAGTCTTTGAAGCGCGTCTTTTGGCCACCGGCTTGACGCAGGCCATCCTTCGGCTCACCATTCATTAGTTGTTTAGGGATTCGGTTGTCTGGCATGAGCACAACGTGGCTGTCCAACCTAATCTGGGTCTTCTGCAACAGTGTGTGGGTACTTGGCATTTTTGCCTTCAAGAAGACCTCGGTGTCTGGAACATTCTCTTGCCAAGTTATTTTAAACAATCTACGGAGGCAGCTTGTATGGAAGTGGTGTATGCTCCTAGCATGCTTGCTGCACACAGCCCACGTCTCAATGGTATACAGAAGAGTGGGGAGCACGACGGCTAGGTAGACTATCAAAACTAAGACCCCTCCGATTCCAAACACTTTTGTGCAGCCTCCCAAAGTCAGCACTGGCCTTGGAGATTTTGTTACTTACCTCGCAGTCAATAGTAGTTTACCTGGGAAGAGTGTTGCCAAGTTACGTGAAGCTGTCTACTGGTTCGAGGCGCTCGTTCTTGACTGATATCTCGGTCTCGATATGCGTCACTTGGTGCAGGCTGAAACATGACTTCGGATTTTGTTTTTTTAATTAATTGTATATATAAATTGCAGTTGAGAACTTGTCCATACGTGTCTGCATGTCTCTTTCGGTGCTGGAAGCAAGGGGGCAGTCATCAGCAGAAACCAAGTTTGAGATGGTTGTGTCCTTCACCTTGGTGTGAGCTTGCAGAAACAAAAAAGACACGAAAACAATGGACCAATCGCAGCATAAAACATAAACTAACCGGTTCAAGTAAGCAGCCATACCTGGAAGTGGCCAGGAGTGTGTGAGTATGCCAGTTATCAATTAGAGTTGACCAAACAAGAAATAGTTGTTATAGTTACACATTTGAATAAAACGGACAATGCCCGTGAATAGCTGGAAAGGATGTTTTACAGGCAAAGAGACAACGATGCAGATAAATGTTAAAGCAAATGATAAAGAGAACAGCCGGGATGTGATATTAATCAATGCACGTCGCACTTTTCGAGGCATAAGCCATTGACAACCCTCCTCCGGCAAGTTCGATCTTGAACTGCTCTTTCTGTATCTCTCCAATGAGTTCCAGGGACTGTAACTAATTTTCAATGTTTTTTCCGGATATTTTTTGATATACCTCTCTTCCTCTTCCCCTGTGGACTCCATGCCAGGGCATGACTAGCCACGTTTTAAGGTTATTTCTGTGATGGGTGTCTTATCCAACGCCATTTCCTATGTTTGATCTGCTGCTCCAGTGGTCGTTGTTGGCTCCTTCGCCACAGGTCTTCAATCCTCATCATGTCTTGGCAGCCTAAGCCCATTATCCTCCATATAAATTTAAGTGGTCTGGGGGTAAAGTGTTTGCCTCGGTTGTCGGTGGTCGCAGGTTAGAATCACGGTAGAGACCGGATTTTTTCACGTGGATCTTCTGGTAAAAATTCTCCTGATGTCTGGGTAATGAGATCGGACTCGCGTGTTCAGTGAGTTTGGTGATTGTATTTTTTTTTTAAACTGGTTATAGTCTAATTTAATCTTTTGTGTGATTATCTTATAAACTTGTATCATCACCTCGAACTCTTCTCTTTTCTAGACACTGTAGGCCGGTTTTTCTCTTTCCTCATAACTGTAATTCTGGAATCCCACTCTCAGCTTTGTGGATCTTCCTTGTATCCTTTCCAGCATGTTTATATCCCCTCTATGATAAGGACCCCACACCTGTACACAGTACTCCAATTTAGGTCTAACTAATGCTTTATACAGTTTGACTACCACTTCCTTGCTCCTATGTTTAATATTTCTTTTTATCATACCTTGCATTTGCTTTATTCACTGATACCTGAACTTGCTCACTCACCTTACCTGTATGATCTATTATAACCCCTAGGTCCCTTTCCTTATCCCTTATTCTAATATTGTTCTCGCCCATTCTGTAACTATGTTCCATATTGGATCTACCCACGTGGATGACTGTACATTTATCTACATTAAACTCCATTTGTAATTTCACAAACCAGTCTCAAATTGTATCTAAATCCGACCTCTATATATCCACCTCTGCTATAGACGAGACACTTCTACATAGTTATGTGTCATCTGTAAATTGTTCAAACATGGATCATATATTAATGTCCAAATCCTTTATATAAATAAAAAAAACAATATCAGTCCCAAAACAGAGCCCTGTGGCACTCCACTGTTCACTTCACACCACTCAGAGTACTCCTTATTTATGCCCACCCTCTGCCTTCTTCCCGTTTACCAACTTTCAATCCATTCGGCAACTTCCCCAACTATTCCATGCAATTTTAACTTTTTAAAATAATTTTCAATGAGGTACTCTATCAAAAGCCTTTGCAAAATCTTGAAACAGATGAACAAGAAGTAATACTAAGAAGTCGAATACGATTTAGAAGAAAGTAGAAGATAAACAAAACACCTAATAAGAGAAGAAGAAGAAGATGGTGAAAAGGAAATTTGGAAAAAGAAGGTTAAAAAAAAGGATAATGAGGATGAAGATTTAGAAAATAAAAGAAGAAGGAGAAGAGGAGAAGAGTAGAATGAGAAGGAGATGCAGAAAAAAGGAGGAAAGGAGAAGAATAATAATAAGAAGAAAAAGCAGAAGAACACAAAGAAGAAGAAGAAGAAGGAGAGCAATAAGAAGTATAAGAAAAGGAAGAAGAAAAAAAACGGAGAGGAAGAAAAAAGAAGAAAAACAAGAAAAGGGAGAACTGGAAGAACAAGAAGAAGATGCAGGGATGGAAGAGGTTGAGAATGGGAAGAACAAGAGGAAGAACAAGAAGAAGATGCAGGGATGGAAGAGGTTGAGAATGGGGAGAACAAGAGGAAGAATAAGAAGTTGCAGGGATGGAAGAGGTTGAGAATGGGAAGAACAAGAGGAAGAACAAGAAGAAGATGCAGGGATGGAAGAGGTTGAGAATGGGGAGAACAAGAGGAAGAATAAGAAGTTGCAGGGATGGAAGAGGTTGAGAATGGGAAGAACAAGAGGAAGAACAAGAAGAAGATGTAGGGATGGAAGAGGTTGAGAATGGGAAGAACAAGAGGAAGAACAAGAAGAAGATGCAGGGATGGAAGAGGTTGAGAATGGGGAGAACAAGAGGAAGAATAAGAAGAAGATGCAGGGATGGATGAAGTTGAGAATGGGAAGAACAAGCGGAAGAACAAGAAGATGCAGGGATGGAAGAGGTTGAGAATGGGGAGAACAAGAGGAAGAATAAGAAGAATCGTATATCATGTAGAAGTACAGGTCATCATCATGTAGCATGTCCTTTATAAGACGTCGCTCCTATCACAGTCTGTCTGAAAGAAACTCGTTCCCTTGCCAAAACACCAGCTTCGGCCACTGTCATACTCAGCCATTCCTGGATATCTTGGTGCCATCGTCTTCTTGGTCTACCTCTTCCTCTTTTGCCTGGCACCATACCTTCCATCACTGTTCTCTCAAGACCGTTGTGTCTCTTGATGTGACCAAAGTATTTGCATTTTCTAGCCAAAATGGAATTGATAAACCAGTTCTCCTCTATGCTTAACTCTTGCCGAATGTCTACATTTGTTTTTTTCTCTGTCCAAGGTATTTTGAGGATCTTTCTGTAACATTTTGACTCGAAGGATTCGATTCTTTGTTTAGAAGTTTTGGTAATCGTCCATGATTCACAGCCATAAGCTGCCACATGAAAAACACAGGCTCTCAAGACTTTTACTTTTATCATTTTGTTGGTGCCCTGCCATAATTTCTTCAGGCTGTTTAGTCTCTGCATTGCCATGGCCATTCTTATTTTGATTTCTTTCTAGCAGTCACTATTTTTGTCAATTCTGGAGCCGAGATATTCAAAATGTGTGACCTGATCTATTTCCTCACCACCCACTGTAAATTTATGCTGACATTGTGTTTTATCGGTGGTCATTATCTTTGTTTTGTTGATGTTTATGAACAGGTTTTGATCTTGACTATGTCCAGGTGGACAGTCTAACAAGAGTGCAACCCACCACTTAACGCCATTGTCCAAACGCATAACATACACATTATGGTCATTCAACAACTACAGTGCTCATTTACGTCTGGTAAATTTATTCATTGTCCTCATTAAGAACAATAACAACAACAACAATTTAACACCAAACTGAAACCTCCTCGGCTCTAGAAGACAACTTCAAACAACAATCGAGTCCATTACGGGAACTCAACCCGGTCACACGAAGTAGAGTACACTTGCACCGGACCATAACGAGGATCGAACTCAGTACATATTCGGTAAAAATTAAACCCGCTACCACACTGCTACGCAGACGGCCGTGGTATTAGCATACCAATCCCAAAACAGAAGTAAATCATTCAACTTGTTAGCTTCGTCACAGAATCGATTACCCAAGGCGATCCGTGAGGGACTGCGAGAAGTATTTAAGGATAGGCCAGACGATATCCGAGGGGAATATGGTTCGATACGATACAAATGAATTGGCTTCATTTTAGGAGGGAAATGGCTGCCGTGAAAAATAAAATGGTCGCTAGTCACGAAGTCAAGGGAATCTCCGTAATTTGGGTTACGAAATAAGAGTGTGGGCGGGTGTGATTGGGGGAATTTGTGTTATAGCTAATTAATAGCGGAAATTGAGGTGAAAAATCGTCAGCGGGTTGTGTGTATCGACAGGTCTGGTCATCCTGAGGCTTGTGAGAGAGCTCATAACTGTCTCTGAGGCAGGAAGCCATTACGGGCTTGCGTGCATCCACTGTAAGGTTTGCCGGAAAATGAGAGAGCTCATAACAGATGTACAGACAAGAGGCCATCATATGCTGCGTGCATCCACTGTAAGGTTTGCCGGAAAATGAGAGAGCTCATAACAGATGTACAGACAAGAGGCCATCATATGCTGCGTGCATCCACTGTAAGGTTTGCCGGAAAATGAGAGAGCTCATAACAGATGTACAGACAAGAGGCCATCATATGCTGCGTGCATCCACTGTAAAGTTTGCCGGAAAATGAGAGAGCTCATAACAGATGTACAGACAAGAGGCCATCATATGCTGCGTGCATCCACTGTAAGGTTTGCCGGAAAATGAGAGAGCTCATAACAGATGTACAGACAAGAGGCCATCATATACTGAGTGCATCTACTGTAAGGTTTGCACACTTGTAGTCCGGCTATGATAAAACCGATCAAAGTAGGAAGGGAAACCATGAGCTCAAAAGGTCAATTCAACCGGATGTATCGCACCGAAAGGCGCAAATATCGCGGCCACGCTGTAAGCCTCAACACACCGTCATCCACATGGCGAACGCTGAAGATGATGATAATATTATTGTTCTGTTTCTTTCCTCACACTTGCCCTAATCTGATCGGGAGGACACGAAGACTGACTGGATTGTATCCAATCTGGTGGAGGCTTGCTACCTCCATGGATGTTATCAGCGCTTTAGTGTTGCCGCAAACCTCTACAGCAGAACCCGGACATAACGGTATAACGACATTTTTAGCTCGAACGCCGAAGAAGAAGAAGAAAAAAAAGAAGAAGAAGAGGAAGAAGAATAGGAAAAAGAAGAAGAAAAAGAAGAAGAAGACATAGAAGAAGAAGAAAAATTGGAAAGGGGGAAGAAGAAGAAGAGAAAGAATAAAAAATTGTAAGAAGAAGAAGAAAAAGAAGAAGAAAAAAAAGAAGACAAAATGTAGAAGAAAAAGAAAAAGAAGAAAGAAGAAGAAGAAGAAGAAGAAGAAAATAAAAAATGTAGACGAAGAAGAAAAATTGGAAAGAAGAAGAAGAAGAAGAAGAAGAAGAAGAAGAAGAAGAAGAAAATGAAAAATTGGAATAAGAAGAAGAAGAAGAAGAAGAAGAAGAAGAAAAAGTAGAAGAAAAAGAAGACGAAGAAGAAGTAGAAAAAGAAAAATAAATGAAGAAAATTTGGAAAAAGAGAAAGAAGAAAGAGAAGAAGAAGAAGAAGAAGAAGAAGAGGAAGAAGAAGAAGAAGAAGAAGAAGAAGAAGAAGAAGAAGAAGAAGAAGAATTGGAAAAAGAAGAAGAAGAAAAAGAAAAAGAAAACAGATGAAGAAGTAAAAGAAAAAGAAGAAGATTAAGTAAAAGAAGAAGAAGAAGAAGAAAAGGTAGAAAAAGACGAAAAAAAAGAAGAAGAAAAAACAGCAACAACAACGAAGAATTGGCACACAAAGTGGACGCAGCAAACCTTCACAGCCATGACTGGATCTGATGTAAGGTTTGCGGCAACGACTTGCCCGCCGGCTCTTGACATAAAAGACCAAAATAGAGAGCAGTTAAAATGCAAGTCAAATTGGGTCGAAGACGCAACAGTGAATCAGATAACAGCAGTCGGTGACTCATTGCCGCTGATAGCGTCAGCGAACCACTCCTGACCCAGCCCCTAGTCTGTCTCTATATGGCGGTCCTGGCCGGAAACTCTTCACTCGTGAAGTCGGATTAAGAAAATAGACATCGCAGAAGAGAATAAAACAGTGGAAAGAAGGCTGCGATAAACCCGAATGTATCGGGCAGAGATACGCATATCTCGCTGCCCTACTGTAAAGAACAACACGTTTTTTTCCGTTTTTTTTCTTTTCAGAACAAACGGACGAACTCAGAAAACATTAAATTAATTTTGGAATATTTGTGAAGGAAATAACAACAAGATTACAAAAACAGATGTACAACAGAGTCAGCTTAAAGGGTTAGAAATATATCGGAGATCCCGTAATGGTGTTCTGCTTCAAGTTGTTAGTGTCTTCGTTGGGTGCTTGAAGATGTTCGGGTATTTTGGCATTCGCGAGTCCTTGCTTTCTTCGGGTATTTTGGCATTCGTGAGTCCTTGCTTTCTCAACAATGTTGTTCGTGTCTGACTTTGGTTTGTAAGGAAGTGAATGATATCCTTGGGGCATTGGGACAAACTGTCGTTGCGTTGAGAATCTATCTATCTATCTATCTATCTATCTATCTATCTATCTATCTATCTATCTATCTATCTATCTATCTATCTATCTATCTATCTATCTATCTATCTATCTATCTATCTATCTATCTATCTTTCTATCCCTCCATCAATTTATCCATCCTTCCATTATAAATATATATATTACGCTTCGATGTATCAGCAATACCTACTGAATACAACATCAATGTAGAAAACAAATTTGAGGCGTTGCTTGCTATACAGGAAGAGATGACATCTGAGGAGTTGACATCGTACGCAAGGGAGATTTTGATCTCGACAGCAAAAGAAATGATTCCAAAGATATTGCACAAGACACAGAGCTATATAACAGACGAAACACAGAAACTCAATGCAGAAAGGCAACAATTAAAACAAATGGGAAGTAAGGGGACCAACACAGCATATAAAAACTGCGCAAGAAAAGTTAGAAGAGAAATAAGAAAGGATAAAAGAAGATACATAGTAGAAACATGTAATGATATAGAAAACCTCCAACAACAAGGCAAAGAAAGAGATGCATTCAAAGCAATAAGAACACTGACAAGGGAATTCCGTCCGGTTCCACATGTCATAAATGACGAAGAGGATAACACACTAACAGAAACCAAAGACATACTGAATAGATGGAGAGAGTACTGCAGAACCATGTATGGAGACAGCACAAAGCGCTCAGTTACAATCCTACCAAAGGATGAGAAAGAACCTGAACCAACATTGGAAGAAGTACGCTCTGCAATTAAAAGCCTGAAAAAGGGAAAGTCCCCAGGATGCGATGATATCCCAGCAGAGCTAATACAAGCAGGAGGAGAGGCATGTGCTCGAGTCTATTACAAGCTGTGTAAACAGATATGGCACAGTGCAGAGTGGCCAGAAGTATGGAAGAAATCAATTTATATTCCCTCCCCAAAAAAAGGCAACCTGAAGCTGTGCACGAACTACCGAACTATCGCACTGATCAGCCATGCTAGCAAGATACTTTTGTGAATCCTATTAAGAAGGATAGAGAAAAGGTTTGAATCTGAAATTCACGTAGTCAAGGCAGGTTTTAGGAAAGACAGAGGGACCCGGGACCACATATTCAATTTAAGGAATATCTATGAAAAATGTAGAGAGTTTAATGTAGACCTGTACACATGTTTCATTGATTACACTAAGGCCTTCGACACGGTAAAACATCAAAATCTGTGGAGAATCATGAAGGAAATGGGGTTTCCTTTGCATTTAGTCCATCTCATTGAAACATTATACCAATATCAACAAGCCGCTGTCCGAGTATCTGGGCAAACATCAGATTGGTTTGCAGTACAAAAGGGAGTCAGACAGTGATGTATACTCTCACCTTATCTGTACAACATATATGCGGAATGTATAATGAGAAATGTGCGAGAAGATGAGAACATTAAAAGTTTCGACCCATTTACGATTGGGGGGTACGAGATTCCAGAGTTACGATATGCAGATGACAGTGATACTATCAAGAAGTGCGGAAGGGCTAGAGCAGCTACTTTCAGCCGTTAATGGACATAGTAAAGATCAAAATCTGTTCATAAACATAAACAAAACAAAGATAATGACCACCGATAAAACACAATGTCAGCATACATTTCCAGTGGGTGGTGAGGAAATAGATGAGTTTACACATTTTGAATATCTGGGCTCCAGAATCGACAAAAATGGTGACTGCTCGAAAGAAATCAGAAGAAGACTAGCTATGGCAATGCAGAGACTGGATAGCCTGAAGAAATTATGGCAGGGCACCAACAAAACAATTAAAGTAAAAGTCTTGAGAGCCTGTGTTTTTCCTGTGGCAGCTTATGGCTGTGAAGCATGGACGATTACCAAAACCTCTAGACAAAGAATCGAATCCTTCGAGTCAAAATGTTACAGAAAGATCCTCAGAATACCCTGGACAGAGAAAAAGAACAAATGTAGACATTCGGCAAGAGTTGAGCATAGAGGAGAACTGGTTTATCAATTCCATTTTGGCTAGAAAATGCAAATACTTTGGTCACATCAAGAGACACAACAGTCTCGAGAGAACAGTGATGGAAGGTATGGTGCCAGGCAAAAGAGGAAGGGGTAGACCAAGAAGACGATGGCACCAAGATATCCAGGAGTGCCTGAGTATGACAGTGGCGGAAGCTGGAGTTTTGGCAAGGGAACGAGTTTCTTTCAGACAGACTGTGACGGGAGCGACGTTCTACAAAGGACATGCTACATGATGATGATGATATTTATTCGTGCTTGTAGTGATTACATCATATATACTACATTGTAAATGTAGTTCTCCGGACCACATCCTAGTACTTACAAAGTCCTATTCAGCTCTTTTTATTGAGAGTTTGAGAACCAGCAACGAAGAAGAAGCAGAAGTTTTTGTAGGAAAGGCTAAGGAGCGCCATCTGAAATTTGCAAAAGCAAACAAGGTGTCTTTCTTACACCCCTAAGGGAGATAATGGATATATTGGAAAGTGTTTCTAGGAGCTCTTCAGTGCAGAGAACGACCAAGTTACAGATACGGCAAGCTCTAATAATAATAGTGTGCGCATAGCCATCAAAGGCCCGTTGCCTCAATCGACCACTACCATGTCGAACTGTCGAGGCTGTTTCCGTGAGTAGCGTGTTGACCTAAATCCCTACAGACTCCCTAGGTAATGCCGAGTACTCCGCTGTCTTGGGATGTGGACCGCGATGAGTGTGTTAGATCAATGTTTATGTCAGGCTGTCCGTGTCTGTCCGTGTCAAACTCTTTGTTTTTCCGTGTCCCATCTGCGAGGCTTCTAGATTGTGTACACCTTTTGGTCAGCGTGACCTTTGCTGTGCTGAGAATACGAGGCCGGGAAATGTATTGTGTAACCTCCTGTGGAAGGAGGGGCGGACAGGAAAAAGTCGGCTTCAATCCGCTAGACAAATAGAATGAGCTTCATCCCGTGTGATGGACGAACTTCATCACTCACGATTTTAGAGCAGAGATTAAGACGTCTGTCTGAGTGATAGATCGGATATGCCCATTTCGGTCTCAGAGCAGACTGTAGTAGTCACAACATTATCTTCATATTCGGATGGCTGAGTGCAACGGCTCTTGAGTACTAACATACTTTCTTGTCCTTCTTTCTGTTCGGTTAAGCGTCATCGGGTGCTTCAGTTCCCTTTATTTAAGCCAAGTGTGTTGCGTCAGTTGTTGAAAGTCCGTGTTATTATTCTTAAGGCTTTTATTCTGATTGTGCCTTTCAGCGTCAGGTAGTGGAGATGTTTCTTGACCGGACCTAGTATGTCAGGGTCAGACAAAATATACTGATCAGACATGTTAGTCAGGGTCAGACAAAATATACTGATCAGACATGTTAGTCAGGGTCAGGCAAAATATACTGGTCAGACATTTTTGTCAGGGTCAGACAAAATATACTGGTCAGACATGTTTGTCAGGGTCAGACAAAATATACTGGCCAAGACCCTCATATCGGCTTCTCGTAGCCCCTCCTGAATACGGGCTGTTTTCATTGCAACCTGGCTAACAAGGTGAAGAATCGACGTGATCCCCGTAGTAGTGAGCGACATGAAGATGAAGCCAAACATAACTCAACCACCTTCATCAGCACGCTCGGGATGGGAGGAAAGCTACTGCAACCCGCCAAGTAACGTCGTTTTCAGGGCGCACTAAAGTGAAGACCTACTCATTATAGTCAATCGCAAACAACAACTCTGATAGGTCACAACAGACTGAGCTACTTACCTTTTCAATAAACTAAAGCTAGTTGCTACTGATGAATGCATCTGTGTAACTGGGAAAAAACCCTAGAATATCTGCTCAAAAATTGCCCGAAAGTACGATGACGACAGAAAGCATATGTGGCCATCACCAGTGCCAACACTAGACAAGCTCTATGGAAGTATGGACAGCCTCATCATGACCGCTGTTTTCTTTGAATAAATTCAAGTCGACGTCCAACTGCATTTGAAGAAGATGAAGAAGAAGAACAAGAAGAAGAAGAAGTAGTCTCCCACGTAAGCCTAAGTTCGCGTGAAAATTGCCATTACTTGCCTAGATATTTGATTGAGCCTGAGGTGGGTTGATCGTGTCCGGTTATTGCCACACGACTCTCTTCTCCATTTGGAGCTTCCTTTTTGTTTTGTTTTTTCTTCTTCTTCTTCTTCTGCGTACACAGTCAGACAGTAACCATTATTTTTTCGAAAAAAGCGGCGGTCATCCTGAGGCTCTCGCCACTGCCATAGAGCTTGTCTTGCAGTTCCACTGGTAATGGCCACATCTGCTCTCTCTGATCCTCGTATGTCGGGCAGTTCTGCAGCAGATGTTCAGTGGTCATTTTACCGGTACCGCACGGGCATTCGTCGGTACACCCTATCTTCAATTTGTTGGATAGGTGGTACCTCAGTCTGTTGTGGCCAGTGCGAAGTCTGAAGACAACGACCTGCTCTCTTCGGTTCAACTGGTAATAGGCATCGTTTTTGGTGTAACCAGTATGTTCGGTTTCCCATTTGGTCATGTATCTGGCTTTGATAAGCCGTTTCGACTCTTCGTACGTCATACTGGTATCTGTTTGTGGTAGTCTTGCACCTTCTTTTGCCAGTCTGTCTGCCTCCTCGTTGCCTTGGATATTGCAGTGTGACGGGACCCACTGTACCACTACCCTTTTTGGTGCGGACTGCTGGCACAGTTTGCAGAGTGCTGCTCTTAAGTCATTAAGCTCAGTGTTTTTCTGGCTTTTTAGCGCTGTGACTACGGCGAGAGCATCTGTCAGCAGGACTATATGGCTCTCATTTTCACTGTGTGTCACCATTTCTTCCACTGCCGCCCTCAGTGCCTCTGCCTCCGCTCTGAAATTGCTTGTGTACTTACCAGTAGCGAATGACAGTGTTATTTTTCTGCCATTTGGTAGGTTCAGGAATGCTCCTGCCCCCCCCCCCCCCCGTTCTGTGTAGTGTTTGTTACAGAACCGTCGGTGTATGCATGGGTCCAGTCCATGCTTGGGTAGCTTTTCGTTATGAAGCTTAGGGTAGTGTCTCTCCTTTCTTTTTCAGGTTTTGTTTTTTGAAATACCAGATTCTATTTCAATATTGGCTGCAAAAAATTAGAATAATTATTGCCGTTGGTGAGACAGGGTGTAGATAGCGTTGATTGATTATTTAACCACACAAATGTTTAATTTCCTAACACGAATGTATTTAAGAAATTACCAGCAATACCAATGCAGAAGATATGTCACATTCATCAAACTGCACAATATGGAATAAACAACAGCACTTTAACAATGAAAGTGTCTCTGCCTTCCCGTACCACTCAGCTCTTGGCTTCTTTTTTCAACTTTCAATTCATGCCTTCATTTTAATGTTTAATTTTGTTTTGAAGGTGCAATCAATCCCTTACATCGAGGATACAACCAGACACTTACATAGAGGATACAATCAATCTCTTACATTGAGGATACAACCAGACACTTACATAGACGATAGAATCAATCCCCTTCATTGAGGATACAATCAGACATTTACATAGAGGATACAATCAATCCATTACATTGAGGATACAATGAGATATTTACACTGAAGATACAATCAGATATTTACATTAAAGATACAATCAGACATTTACCTTGAAGATACAATCAGATATTTACATTGAAGATACAATCAGATATTTACACTGAAGATACAATCAGACATTTACATTAAAGATACAATCAGATATTTACATAGAGGATACAATCAATCCCTTACATTGAGGATACAATCAGATATTTACATTAAAGATACAATCAGACATTTACATTGAAGATACAATCAGATATTTACATAGAAGATACAATCAGATATTTACATAGAAGTTACAATCAGACATTTACATTAAAGATACAATGAGACATTTACATTGAAGGTACAATCAAACACTTACATTGAAGACACAATCCAACTCTTACATTGAAGACACAATCAGACACTTACATTGAAGACACAATCAAACACTTACATTGAAGACACAATCAAACACTTACACTGAAGACACAATCAAACACTTACATTGAAGACACAATCAAACACTTACACTGAAGACACAATCAAACACTTACATTGACGACACAATCAAACACTTACACTGAAGACACAATTAAACACTTACACTGAAGACACAATCAAACACTTACACTGAAGACACAATCAAACACATACATTGAAGATTTGAATGTTTATTGATAAAAGTCCAAAGGAAAAGGCTCTGTTTACACTTTCAGTTTCGAAAAACGAGTTGGGTTTCCTAACTACTAATGGTTGACTGGATATAGCTCAGCTGATTACAAGTGACGTCTCAAATATTGCATCGAGACGTCAGTTCAGTTCAATTCTATTTTCACTTATCAGTCCGTTGAGGAACACTTGAAGACACTCCAACAATCCAATGCCATAAGATGTTAATTCTATCTTCATGTGGGAATCTTGGGCTTAGAATCTCTAGACGGCGCCCATCTTCTCTCCAAGCTGTGGTGGGCCAACATCTGCAACTGACCTGGAGGAGCCTCCCGCCTCCCCCACCCCCGACCCCACCTAGGCGAGCCATTGCCTCGTTAGCCTAAAACCTCACGGCTCTAGTGTCCCAGTCTGCCCCCCCCCCCCCCCCCCCCCCGCCGAGGAGGTGAGGTTGGCTTGTGAGTCCACTTAATAGGCAGGCTATTCAATTGCACTTTTCATACTTCCGAAGAAGAGCTAGCGGACCCCAACACCGGTGGATGAACACCCCTTACACGCCTACTACACACCTACTTCCCACCTACTACACACCTTACACACCTACTACACACACATCGAGACTACGCGTTATTAAATGAAGTCACTACTAAGTGAAGTTGACAATTCTCGAAAGTTAGTTGTGAGAGTAGTCCACACAAATTAACAACTTATTTGACACTTGTCAGTCAGCAAAGGCTGTTAGTGTTTTCTCCCTGAGATCATCATCATCATCATCATCTATCTAATTAGAAGTCGTGGGGAGGTGTCGTTTTCTGCCGTGTGCCAGCTTTTTCACCGATATTGCTGTCATTCCGTGTGTCTTCAGTGTCTCCATCGATCCATCAGTTTTTTGGTCTGCTTCTTGCTCTGTAACCCTGATGTCTGGTATTGTAGATACGAGCAGCTGGTAACTCTGGTTGCCTTCTTGTCAGGTGTCCAAACCATTTGATTCTCCGCCTTTCCCTGTACTCTATGCCCGGTGTTGTACAGACCTTCTGTCTGATTACCTCTTTTCGTACTCTGTCAAGCCTTATGACCCCAACAGCCTTATGACCCCAATAGCCTTACGACCCCGACAGCCTTATGACCTCGACAGCCTTGTGACCCCGACAGCCTTATGACCTCGACAGCCTTGTGACCCCGACAGCCTTGTGACCTCGACAGCCAAGTGACCACGACAGCCTTATGACCCCGACAACCTTTTCAACCCTACAGTCTTATGACTCCGACAACCTTGTAACCTCGACAGCCTTATGACCCCGACAGCCTTGTGACCCCGACAGCCTTGTGACCCCGACAGCCTGGTGATCCCGACAGCCTTATGACCCCGACAGCCTTGTGACCCGGACAGCCTTATGACCTCGACAGCCTTATGACCTCGACAGCCTTGTGACCCGACAGCCTTATGACCCCGACAGCATTTCTCAAACGCCTCATTTCACATACCATGATTTTCCTTTCTTGTGCCTTTGTCGAGTGTCCATGTCTGAGACTGAAAGCAGAGAGTTGGTATAAAAATACTTTTTAT